>JAHLKC010000096.1:0-153091 GCA_025449115.1 Chytridium lagenaria
CATTTTTAATAAATAATTAATATATCCCAACCGATCAGCTTGCCCCTTTTAATAATAAAAATAATAATATATCCAAATCAACCCTATACCTCCCTTATATACCTCCTAACGTAAACACTAGTACCCAATAAATAATAAATAAATAATAAATCAGAGTCTCTGCGCCAAGACACCCTTAACCGATGGCTGGAAGCTGTTCATTAATAAATAATGAATAAATATTTTAATAATTAATAAAGGATATTATGAATATGATTTAAATTATTATTTATTTATTTATTTATTTATTATTATTAAATAAAAAAATAAATAATAAATGCACACGTGGAGAATAATGGGATGGTTAAATTCATTTTTATTTTTATAGTAATATTTAATATAAAGCCTTTGCTTGGGTGGCGTGTAATAGTATAAAGTATTAACATAATGAACGGACGACGGCTATATAAAATAAGAAAAGTGTTTTGTTGTTTGATGACGGCGTGTTTGTTGGCTACTTTTTTCAAAACTGATAAAAAGTCCGTACACGCATTCACCGAGAACACAACATCTAATCTGACACATCAATCGTAATCCACGATGTATCCAAAGATCCCCCTTCTTCGTCTCGTCGACGTTGGTCCATGGGCGGCGTGGTCGAATTTTACATTTGTTTTTGGTTTTACTGGATGCAGGTCGACGGCGCAATCTACTGTACGAAAAAACTGCGGCTATGCTTCAAGATGGGGGAAACGCTGAAGTGAAATACAATCGAACCCTCTATTTTTTTTCCCTTTAGACGCGAGACATGTAGGGATGTGGAAGTGAGGTCACGGCTGTATTTTGCGATAAAGGACGTTTCCACATCATTGTGAACGGCTTAACTAGTTAGCTTGTGTCAAAAACCGAGGACCATTATTCTGAAATGATAGTGAATAACGGATGGATCTATGATATGTATGTGTTGGATGACTGTGTACAGTATATAGGGGATCGTATAACATGAGCTGAAATTTGGGGCTGGCGGGATGTCGACACGCTAACGCGATGACGAGGCTAGAACGCGCATGGCGCAAAGAACTCGACAATGACCAAACACGCAGTATTGTCATTTTGATTTCGTGTCTCCATCCAAGACCTCCTCAAGATGATTATGATCATGAATAGTAGACCGGTTTTTGATTTGGGTCATTTGAGGACTTTGCGTATAGTTGAATAGGATTCACTTTAGCATCAGGCATCAGCCGCAATTACAATAACCTCGCCAACGTTCAACTTCCTTTACTGACTTTCACCTTTTCACCTTTTCATAACCCTGATCCACGTATCCCATACAAAAGATCGTAACAAAAAAAAAAAAAAAAGAAAAAAAAACTGAGCAAAATAGGTTTCACTGACGGCTTTGTTACTTCTGAAACAAAAACTTCCAAAGATCAAAAACCACGATCAAACCTCCCCGCCCCCCGTCCCCTTCCCCTTTCTCACCTAAACAAAAAAAGAAAGGTCACTCGCCAAAACGTTCTCAAACGATGGCTGGGAAGCCATGAAATGGATGTGGCAGTGGGGCTTTTGTTGAAACAAAGGGAGATACGTTTTGAATGTGTTTATCATTGACGGAGGCTTTGTAGAGAACATGTTGACACATTAAAAAATCAAACCAGTTTCGCCAAAACACACGAGAGGGTTTTTTATATTTTTTTTTCTCTTTTTTTTCTTCATTTTTTTCCTTTTTTTTTTTAACGCATTTCAGACACTTTTTTTTTTTATCATAAAAATACCTTTCAGCCTTTTGCTTGGTGTGGCGTGGAATGGACGGTGTTTTCGTAAACCAAAAAAAAGAGATAAGCACGAGTACTATAAATAAATAACCTATTCTAGATGTTTTCAATGCGATTTCTATACACAGAATCCCACGTGTACGATGGGTTACAGTAAATCACACTCAAGTTCATGCAGGTTATTTTCAATCACGATAAACGAGGGACTAGACCAGCAAAGAAAATACAATGGAAACGGCGGCGAGGTTAGCAGCATTTATCAGTACGCCATCACCAAAAAAACAAAAACGCCGTTTAATCATCATGAAAAATTTCAATTTTTTTTTGGCTCGACGGCGAGGTCGGTTTGAGCGGCGGCGGCGGTGAAGGCCCATTTCATTGTGGGGCTTCCATAAAAAAAAACAAAATGGTGGTGGGGCGACGGAATAGCTCAACGGGCGGTCCGATGTTTGCCATCCTCCACGTCAGCGTTTTTAATATTTTGGGTTGTTTTTTATTTACTTTTTTTTTTTTTTTTTTTTTTTTTTGGCAAAGCCGTTCAGTTCCCATTCATTGGGATTCCATAAACTTTATGAATTAATACCACTTCTTATCCGCAGACGGTGTGCGTTTCGGCTTTTCAGGACATATATCAAGACAAAGACGTGAGACGTTATGAAAAACAAACCAAATAAGAGAATTACAATGGATTGCGAAAAGGCCGGGTGTATACTCCCATCTTGCTGCTAGCTGGCATTTTTTGAGTTCGCTGTGTGAAATATCGTAAGGATTGAACTGTCAGATATGATTAACAAGGACTTGTTGACAAACATGCCACTACACATTGCACGAAAAAAAAAAACAAAACTGTAAAAGTAAAAAAAGGGGGGGTTGCTCCGTCCACTTTAATCAACGTCGCCAAACAACGCGAACGATGGGTGTAAATGACCGAATATGGGAGATCACAGCTGCTGTATAATTGCGAGGCAACAATAGTTTTTCCAAGACTCAAAAAACTTGGACAATTGAAAGCGCGACAAACCTGTTCAACCGTTTAAAGAGAAATCAACTGTTTTCACAGCTCCAAAGACTCTTGTCTTTACGTGGCTGAACGAGACACGTGATGGAGACTGAGACGATAAACACTCTGCACCATCTGTCCCTCTGATGCCACATACATGACCTTGTAGTTTTAATGTTACCTTGTGTCAGATTAAAACATCATGTAACGAGGTGTCATGAAATGCATGAAATGGTCATTAAACAGACGAAATTTAAAGAGAAAGAATGGTTACTAAACATACGATTAAAGTAATGTAGGGATATGCAGAAATTAAGAATAGGGCCAAAAAAAAAATATTCACAAGAATAAAGGTTGCGGACATACAAAAAAGATTATTTTGTAGCTACAACCACCCTCCACATCTCCCGTTTTAACCCCCCTTCGCTTCTTAAAAAGCTCTTAAATACGTCATTACCTTTTCCACTATATTCCCTCAATATCTTTACGCTTCTACCATCATCGTCACTCGCCAGCTCATACATTGGATCGGGTGGATGCACTTGAGGCGTCCGACAACCGCCACGTGGCTTCTTTCGGGGAATCGCGGGGCATCGCAAATCTTTTGTTTGGACGTGTCGAGTCAGGCGTCTACGAAACCATCCCAGATGGAAAAAGAGACAAAAGGTTATTAGGATAACGCTTGGACCCAAAAAATAAACTACGCGCAAAAATAACAACCGACTTTTTTTAAGAAACAAATGTTGTAAAGAAACAAAAATTATTGCCCTCACCTTTCCTCTTAAACTTTTTCCCACACCCACACTCAAACTCATACAGTCCGGCGCAAGATGCACAGCCGCATGTCTCTCCAAATCCTGCGGCCTCATAAACTTATTCCCACACTCATCACACCCATATCGTCTCTTCAACGCATGCACCTTGACATGATTTCTCAAAGATGTAAACGTCTTAAACGCCTTCCGGCATTCATTGTACACACATTGAAACCTCCTCTGTTGTTTCACATCACTTGAGAGGTCAAGGTTAGGAGGGGATGATCATGAAGGGGTGAGGAAGGTGTTGAGTTGGGCGGCGTTTCAAGCGGTGATATGGTAGATACGAGGTAGAATTCATCGCTTCCCGTCTTGACTCTCTTCGCTGGTCGTTCACTATCGTTCAGATGCATACGTTTCCCGTCATTTTGAGCCATGCTGTCCCCTAATCTCTTATCATCCATTCCATCAGAAACGGCCGGAGGCGATGCGTACGGAAGGTTCAACCTCTCTTCAAACTCGCTACCCGCATTCGGCGTAACTTGCAAAAAAGTCGTTCGTTGTGATGGCGTTGCCTCGGGTAGCCGTGGACATATCGTCTCCGCCTGCCCTCCTCCGTGCGTCGGATCTGTCTTCAAACCAGATCCACCAGCCGCCTTCCTATCCAAATCTTCCCCACCGTCTCCTCCCTCTTCTGGGCATTATTCCTCCCGAATCTCTGGAAAGAAATCTAACCGTAACCTCTTGAAAGCAAACTCGTTCCACCGTACCCCCATCTTTCACAACAGTATTCCACTCCTCATCACTCGTCACTCTCCCCGCCACTTCATACCCCATCCCCTCCATATTCACCCCACCCCACCTCCCTCCACCCTCCGTCACCCTGTCCACCTGGCGCTGTCGCATCATCTCATACTCATGCACCATCATCTGATACTTTCTCTCTGCTCTCCCATCATCCCTCCCCGATCTACACACAACATACCACGTCCATCCCCGCCGGCTCCCAACGCCTGTCTGCTCCACCATGCCAACGCGCATGGTAACCCCATGACGCAGGTGCAGCGTCGTGACCCTGGTAAGGTTTTGGATGTCCCAACGATCTTAAAAGGTGGCTGTCTTGGGTGTTCAACGTGCTTGTATGTTGGAGATGGGGAAAAGAGGAGGACGACGCGTTGGGGTAGGGCCATGTCGAAGGTATGCCTGTTTTGAAAGAAACGGTTTGAAAAATGGACAAGGAACAACGACCGAAGAACAGAGGCTTAGTGTTTGGTGTCAAATCGAGATTTGTGAAATAAATTAAAAAGAAAACCGTCCCAGTATTGAAAAAAGGGAAAAAAACTGGGTGCTCAGCTTCAAGATCATGAAGAGATGATAAAAGAAGGTGAAGGAAGTCGGATTGCGATTGTATGTTTGAGAGATGTACCTTTGTTAGACTGATAAAAAGTCTTGTTGAAGCATGGCATCATACCATTCCGTCGATGATAAAGTCGATGGTGAATGGGTGTGTTTACCACAATGTGATCCACCAAAACGCTGATGGCTGTACTGATACGGCGAATACTGATGGGGATGATGGTAGGATTGTTGGGATACGCGGGAAAGCTTGGAGGCGACATTGCAGTGTAAGGATTGAAGCGACCATAACCGTGGAGAGGTTCAGCCATTTCCCGCATGAATGAATAGAAGGGTGGACCAATTGGTAAGTATGATTATACGGCGAGTGTTGAGCGCCTTCATATAGGGGGTGGGGTGAAGGTGTTTGTGTGGTATATTGTGCTAGCGTCTGTTCCGTCTCCTGGAGCTAGTGGTCCCGCTGTCCCTGACGTCCTCGGATGGCTCATGCTTAGGTATAAGAGAGAGAGACTTTAAGTTGTAAAGGTAAACTCGTTCGACGGCAGCAGCAACCCCCAACCTAGCTCCTTTTCAGAAGGGTTTTAAAGCAGGTTGGTCTTTTTACACAAAAAATCCAAGGGGAGTCCTTGGTTCCAAACTTGCATGCGCTTACCCAGTTTGATTCCTTTTTTTTCAAAGACAAAATTTCCCCGTAAAACCGTTGGTAAATTCGGATTGGTGACCCAATAAGGCATTTGAGGGTGTCTTAAACTTCCTATTAAAGGTGCTTTATCATAATCGTTCGAGTAATTTGCCCATAAAAGGAGTTATCCTCATCATATATTCGTTCGTTTGTGCTCTCAAAGTCGCCGTGGGGGTGGTCCAAGACGGAATTATTTTCCCTTTACCATGCTGCACTTAAAAACGGGTGAAACTGAAGAAATCGGATGAGATCTACCGTGAGATGGAGCAATAACTTGGACCGCGGTGCTTCTTGATTATTTTGGCAGAC
The DNA here is from genome assembly GCA_025449115.1 of Chytridium lagenaria. Lineage (NCBI taxonomy): Eukaryota > Fungi > Chytridiomycota > Chytridiomycetes > Chytridiales > Chytridiaceae > Chytridium > Chytridium lagenaria. The sequence goes on from JAHLKC010000096.1 coordinate 5,860, forward strand.
CAAGCAGAAAACCTCGGGAAAAAACAATGAGACGCTTGAACCTCACCGTCTTAAACGCCTTATTGCAGTCAATGAACATGCAATATGCATTGATACCTCCTCATTTCTTTCGGGTCATTTATCGCCAGAAAGGTATGGAGGAAGGTGGCGTTTCAAGCGACGTCAATGCAGACGCGAGGTCATTGCTTCCTCCCATCATTACTCCTCACTATCTTGCGGTGAAAACAATTATCATCATCCGTCGTAGCATAACCTCTCACTACCGCATTACGCATCGCATCAGTTGACGGCGACGCAGATGGATGTATGAACCTTCTATCATACTCATCATCTTCATATGACAAGGCCTCCGAAAGGTGTTCCTGTGGGGGTGTTGACATTATTACATGGATCCTTAGGCTCCGAGTCTCAAATTGTGATTTCTCTCCGTTACTTCGGATTTACCAAAATCAAAATACTAGCTTGCCCGAAAGCCTTGATGAGGTTTTTCTCTTCCTATACGATATAGGTTCAGCTTTGCTTTTGGCCTTTACTACGCCCGGCCAAGTATACTTTACTCAACTATGGCAGCTTCATTCGCATTCGTCATGCAAGTAAAAACGCGGAATTTATAGAATCCGATATTAATTAAAAAAAAAAAAAAAAACAACAAAAAATTCTTACGTTATGACTCTAATAAATAATTGTTTTAGGTAAACTGTGATAAAGTGTAATCCGCCAATGCTCATTTTTTCCTAACATGGCACTCTTTTACGCGATCTAACAAAGTTACGCAATTTGAAAGTGACATTAATGCTGTTGTCCGTATCAAGCCAGAAAAAAACTTGAGAAAGAACTCGGTATGTATTAAGTAACAAAACATAAAAATATTAACTTGTTGTGAACTAGACAGATATAAAAAGGCCCACAAAACAAACCTGCAGCCAGGAAACAAAGAAAAAACTTATGACGACGAAGCCACAGCAGCTCGATGCATCACCTCCTCATATACATTCGGCATATGATCCGTCAACATCCTCAACCCAACCTCAATCTCCCCAAACGCCTTTTGCGGATCCCCCTCCACCTCCTCTCACCGTCCATAACACCTTCCCAACTTCCGTCCCCTTCTCCTCCTTCTCCTCAGGTTCCATCCCTGTCCACAACACCCGTCCCCCAGGCAACAGCTTCTCATTATCATAACACTTCACTTCTAACAGTTCCCTCAGCTCCGTCGGCGACGCGAGCAACCTCAACTCCTCATCCTCATCCGCACCCGTCACCCCACCACCCGTCACATAAAGCCCACCAACCCCGCTACTATCTTTGGTCTCGCATTCAACAAACAACAGCTCCAGCAACATCCCTCACGCCACTAAACTTAATCTCGGCACAAGATCAACACCATGCACCCACTCGTCACAATCCCCTTCAACCCCCTCGAAAGCCCGTCTGTCACAACAGCAGGCGACGCAAAGGCATAACAATGGAATCTTGGCGCTTCAACACCCGTCGCCAACAATCCACAAGTATTGCTCACCCTCCCCGTTTTTACATCTCCCCACTTTGCGCTACCAGCGACGCAATACCCGCTCCCAGCGAATGTCCCGTAATCACAAGCTGGTAAGCAGGGTACCTTGACATGCACTCCTTGACTGCCTCAAACACCCTGGGAGGGGGAGGTCCACCCCCACTAAACACGCCACCCTGTCTCACAACACCCTCACTCGGTAAAGCAATCGACATGGCCGCCCTATACATCCCGGCATGGACGCGTTCCGTCTTGCCCTCAAACTCCACATCCTGATAAGAGCAAGTCAGATCGACCATGAGATCATGGAACGACAGCGTCCCACGTAGGGCCACAACGATGGATCGGTTCGGGTGATCGAGGACAAGGAAGAATGTAGGGTGATATCGAAGCGTTTGAGGACGAGTGAAAATGTCATCATAGGATTCTTCTTCTCGTTGCTGGTATTGCTGATCAACAGGTGTTTCACGAACGAATTCACCGGAACTTCTACGCTTGCCAGACAAAAGATCATCAAGAATGTTGTTGGACTTGCGACCATGGTATGTGGAGTGCACAACATCCGGAAGTCTCGTCTTGGTATGGTCAGCATAGAAACGGCGTTCAGGATGCACGTCGCCACCATCACCGTCTAATCTCTCCTCATCCATTCCACCAGCAAGCAGACGAGGTGGTGAACCGTAAGGATCTTTTCTACTGTCGACCATTCCAGGAATAGGGTTCTCTCCACGGAGGAACTGGGTAATGTGTCGACCATAAGCACCCGTGGCGAACCGAATATACCGACGCATCTCGCGCCACCTGCACTGCTCGCTGTCTTCCCCTTCACCGCCAACCTTCACCAATGCCGTCGACGGCTCCCCAAACTGTCCAATCGAGAGTTCAGCAAAATTCGCAGGAACGTCTGGTCCCATCGCCGTCCCTTTGAGAAATCAATCTTATCAAGATCAAGCTCATCAGCATTATCATCCATCTCCACAATTATCGGTCCTTCCCATTCACCTTCCCCAGATCCACCCGTTAGCGGATCCGAATCCCCTAAACTCCTCACCGTCCTTAACACAGGCCCACACTCCTTCAACCCCCTCCTCTTCCACTCCTCCCTCGTCATTTTCTGCAAACACACCAACGCCACAACCGCTCTCAACGTCCCTAAAAACCCCACCTCCATCAACGACTTGGCTTCCCCATCCCCCTCAACAGCCCGTCGATTCACCTCCGCATGAACAAGTTTCGCAAACTCCTCAACAGCTCTCGCCGTCTCCGTATCCCCGGCCACATGGTCCACGGTACGCAGACAGGACGCTGCAGTGTGAAGACCAAAACCAGTCCAGAATTTCCCGAGGTCGATGGATGAGATGGCAATGAGTTCGGCGAGGTTGAGGACGGCAGAGAGAGGACCAGAGACGATGCCTGTTGCATCGAGGTTTTCGCTGATGCTGCGGGCGATGCCGATGCCGAGGGAGGTGGAGAATTTGGCCGCGGCAAAGGAGACGTCGCTGACGGTTTTGGCGGTGTTGACAAGGAAGTTCTAAATAGCACATAGTTGTTAAGGTTAATACAATTGATTTAGAAACAGAGATGCAAACTCACCAATCCTCTTAGCACTGTCGATGTTGTCTCTCGTTGACTCATACCCACACTCATATCCTCCTTATTTGTTTTGGTAAGCGCATTTTCGCTCTCCCCAGCCCTTACGACAACCATTCCCATCCCATCATCATCACCATCTTTCTCCTCCTTCTGCTTCATCGTCATAGCATCAGTCTCTGCAGCTATAACCAGTTGCTCCATGGTTGTTGTCATCCCTGCAGCAGTTGGTGATGTTGAAGCAGGTGCGGCATCCATATCAGCCCAACTGCTTTCCTCGTCGTCTCCATTTGCGAGACGGAATACTGTCATGATACTTCTCTTTCAGGGAAGGGGGTGTATGTATCGTACTGTTTTTGTGAGAAACGGTTCCAGATCCAGCACCAGCTTTTTATACGACAGAGGAATGACGCACTGGTCTGCACTTGACCAATTTCATGGACCGCAAGACAATTCCGTTGGGGGGGTACATGGGTAAACTGGGATAAACTTGGGTGTTGACGTCATGACAATAAAAGGCTTAGCTGGGCAATACACAAGAGCGCGAAACGTGTCGCGTGAGGCATTCAAAGACGATCATCGCGCGAGGGACTAAAATAAAAAGAAACACGTATTTTCCTGTTTACGCCTCCTGGCCCTTGCCTTAAAAAAAAAACTTAATTACATGCAGATGCAAAAAACCTAGAACACTCGTCGATCCCACATCCGCGACCGCCGCATCCAGCGCAACCCGCAAACACGTTGCGAATCTCCATTGTCAGAATAATTCATGGACACGGAGCGAATAAACCAGCGGCACAGGCCAATGATCATGGCTGTTCGGAAACATGCATGATTTGCAGAGAGTTGTGGCGGAGGGAGGGGAGATGTTCGGATTGCCAGGGGGGTGTTTGAGTGAAAACCCAGTGGAGATAGGATCATTAACGGTGAAATTGGTGCAGGGAAGCATGCAGACCGGAAATGATGGTGAAGAGGTGGGAATGATGGAGCATCGCAGGGTGAATGAGAATGAGGGGGGCGTTGTTGAGGAAGGTAAGGGGATCAATGAGATGAAGCTGCTGGAGGTGTGTACGATGGCGCACGATCCGGCGTCGACGTCAACTGGTATTTTTGTGATTGCAGACAGCACTCCATCCTCTCCTTCAACTGCCGAGATCTCATTAGATAACTCTCATATGGGCGTTATCCGTCAAGTTGAAACACTTGTAGACACGCCAATTAATCCAGAGGAATCGACTGTTGTTGCAAGCGCTGTAAGAGTCCCAAGCGTGGTGGTTGATAATGCTGTCGGGACTCGTACAGATAATACGTCACCGGCATCACATCAAGCTGTCGACTCCGATACTGCCCACCTTGCCATCACAAACACCACCCTGGCTCTGTCAAATGCCCGTCAAGGATCACAAAACAGCAGCTTCACAGACAACGCAGCAGCCAACAAAATCAGCATACAGACCGGCTACTCTCAAGATCAAATCCTAAGCCCGTCCCATCTTCTTGGTATACAGTTAGATGACACGCTCACCCCCTCCTCAGAAAGCATTGACGACACAGTCCCTTCACTCCCAAGGTCCTCGGCCATCAGCTCCCTCAAAGAAACACCCCCCCGTCGTTCTCTCCCACGACTACAACGTAACCCAGGCTCCCCAGATCTCTCCTTCAACTACCTCATCCGCTCAAGAGACCAATTTTACACATCCCAGGCAGACATCGACACAAATGCCCGTATACCCAACAACAAGTCCAACATCTTCCCACCCAATAGCTCCCCGCAAGCCAGTCCCACCCTTAAAAATGCCTCCCGCTCACGCTCCCTCAAAACCCGCAACGCCCCTTCACCAGCTCTACCCAAATCTCCCTCATTCAACCTCAACATCCTGCCCTCGTATTACCACACTTCTCCCCCACTCCCACCTCTCCCACCCCCATCCTTTCCACAAGACCAACCAGACTCCCCCCTACAACCCCGCAGTCTCCTCCAACGCGTCCTAGGCGGTGCACGTCAAAGCTCCGCCGTCTCCCAAGCCCAATGTCCTTCCATCATCGCTATCAATACATCCACCTCATCAGGAGAAGAAAGCCCACCCCCACACTGCGCCTTGACCCTCCCTCTCCCGCGTCCGGCCTCGTTCCCCGAATGTCCCCAGAATTTCCTCACCCCGCCGATCCCAACTCTCCCTCGTCACCCATCCTCCACATCACCACATCTTAAACGCACTCCATCCGTTAACAGCAAAACCTCGCAGGACTCTAAACGGAGTGGTCGACCCGGCTCCGTGATCACCAAGATCTCGAATAAGGCGTATGAGCAGGTTGTGGGGAGATATGTCGGGGTGTCGGTGCCCACAGAGGAGATTGAAGAGTATTTGAAGAACAACGGAGTGCATCCCGTGTTTCTGAATCTAAGGGAAAGTGAATCCGAAAAAGAGTTCATTGTAAGCGAGTGTTGTATTTTTTGTTTAAACTTTTAACCCCTTCCCCAGCAATATTATAATATATTTACGGCGCGTTCAACTCACACCATATACCTTCTTCTCGGCATATCCTTTATCGTATACATGCTTGAATTCATACAACAGCCATTCACGCTTCACAACAAAGGTAAAACCTGTTGTTACATCCGCCGCGTAAAACTCACACCGCCGCACAGAGTTTTGGTTCTACCTCATCTCTGCGCTTCTCATGTTCATCTCCTATATTACAGGCGCACACGTATTGAATCGAGCGCAAGTAGCGGGATGGCAGCATTTTTGGGTGATGGGTGTCGTGTTTCTCACAGTCGGTGTGCTTTCCGTTGTGTTGACGAGTCAAGAAGCAAGTAGAGTAAGTGTTTATAGCGTGAGTTTAGGAAACTTACTGAAGAACAGGTGAGGCAAATTCATTCACGAAATTTCGATACGACAGAGACGTTTTCAGAGACATTGAAGACGGATAATAGGAGTCCGTTTCAGAGTTTTGTGCATGGATCGAGGATGTTGACAATTTTCACGGGAATCACGTTGTTGCATAGGTTTGTTTAGATTGAAGGGGTTTGCTTGTTTCTTTGATTTCAGCTCATTGCTTCTTCATTTTTTTTTTCAATAGCTTCTCTGCTGCGGTTATGACAGGGTTGTCATGCGCGATTGGAATTTGGTTCGTCCACTTCTTTTATGGTGATGTTTGTTTTAATAGGTGTGAATAGGATTACTGTGTACATTAAAGTTCCGTTTATCGGACTTCTCGGGAGTTTCCAGGTTCTAGCATCTTACGGTGCCTCGTAAGCATCAACCCTCTCAATTTCGTTTTAATCCTTCCAACAGCGGCATCTCTGCTATTATGATGCTCCGAGACCGTCAATGGCGTCGTCGTCGCGTCTTTCTCCTCGAACGTCTCCTCGCCGAGAAATCCGGTCTCACGGTTCTCGAGATTTGCGAACGTCCAACAGAGGACATTGCGCGACTCAAAGACACGGATTCGCGGAGTGTTCAAGAGGATGAGAATTGGTTTGAGGATGGGGAGAATTTGAATTTAGGGATGGCAACGGAACGTCAATCTTTGACGTCGAGACTTAAAAGATGGGTGAGGAAAGCTGTGCTTGCGAAATGGGAGGATGAAGAGCTAGAGAAAATGTATATGAAATGGAGACAGACGTTGTTTAGGATCAATCTGAGGAGGAATTTGATTATTTTGGTGTTGTTTGATGTGTCACAGTTAACGTTTTACTCGATGAGGTATTTCTATCATTATTTTATCTTTACATTCTTTCTGTAATTAATATCGAGTTATGGCCATACAAGTTATTGTAGGGCGAGTGTAAATTATTCGGAGCAGTTATGCGGCTCCAGAGGAGGTGATGTGAGGAACTTGAGGATTATTTTGACGCTACTGGTGGCTTTGGTGGTTCCGTTGACGTTTAAAGCATCATTATTTTTGAAAACCACTATACCTCAATGGCTTATGGTTTTTGCCTTCGCTTTCCGTGGAGTGGTAAGCAATCATTTTCTTTCCTTGACATCTTTGTTGATTTATTATTAAATGGTTGTTTGGATAATATCTGTTCAATGTCTAACTATTTCTCGCTTTAGGGATATGCGTAAGTTCTTTGCTAGGGTTTAATGTTTGGTGGCAGTAATGAGGAAAAGGCTGACTGATTTATTCCATTTTTTTTATTTCAGCATGCTCGCGGCACTTTTCCATCGGGCAGATAAAACGGACCAAACCGCAGACCTCTTTTCCTCGTAAGTTTATCCATTTCTTGCCAAAAATGTTGCATTGCTCATCTACTTAAATTCCAGGTATGTTGTCATTATGGTTTTTTCTCGCCAGTGGGCCCAGTCTCCTCACCATGGAACATTTCGTGCCTCTTTCCACTATCCTCATGATATCCCTTATCGCAGCATGTGTTGTAGCTGAATCTGCACTTGCATTATCGTCCATGTGGATGAGTATACCCATATGCCTTGCATTCAACTACATGATGGAACAGAACGAGAGAAGGTTTTTTGCACTCTGGGAGGCGTTGTGTAGTGGAGAAAAGATTGAAAGATTAAGACGCGTGAGATGCGGGATCATGAACTTGGAAAAACAATAAAACAATTGTGCTGATTTGATATCACAACAACAAGTTTTTTCGAAAGCCTTCAGCAGGCAGTAAGTAACACGATTAAAACAAAAAACAAAATCTTTCTATTTTGTTGTGTCACCTACCGTTAAACTATGATGTTACACAGAGGCGCAAACAATCTTTTTGACCCGTCTTTAAACCACCATCATCAGCATCATCCATGCATCACCACCAGCGCTCAATGCATTGATCCCACCTTACACCCATCCATCCACACATCTGCTCAAGTGCATACTCACATTCATCTGCAGTCCGTCTTAACCTAGACACTGCCCGTTCATCCATCTTTCCATCCATCTATCCATCAATCTCTTGCATCCAACCATCACTTGACATAGAAATTGTCAGAACACAAAACTTCAACAACCAAGTAATATCATTCATTTGAGGGGAGACATACACATTCAATTCAACAAGGAAAAGGAGGAGGAGGAGGACTCACAGAACTTTGGATTCAAGGAAAAGAAAGGGAAAGAGAAAGAAAGAAGACGGGACGAAGGGTTTAGTTGCAGAAACAGTCCTTTGGAATTGTTTTCATTTAGTGGAGGGAATTCACCCTAGCAGGTCTGCAACATGACTGAGGGACCAACGTCTATGACTGCTGGCCCTTCAACTCCAAGAAAAATGGCCAGTGTTTCCTTGTCAAATGCATATCCATCACAAGAAGGTGAGAGAATCTTGAGCTGAGAAGATGGAGGACGATGAGAAAGGAAGCTATTAAACCTGGCTGCAACGATCAGACTCATTCTGGCCATCGTCGTCTACTACTGTAAACTTTACCTAAACGCTTTCTTATTCATTACAGCAATTTCATACACTACAAGCGAGGCATCAGTTTACAAAGAGAACAGCTTGAGGATCGAGGAAGAGGACGGATCGGATGATGTGGGGATCGTTGACGAAATTTATGATATCGTGGATGCAGTAGTACCACGGACAGATGATCCCACTCTACCAGCTCTTACATTCCGAGTCTTGATTCTTGGACCCATTTTTTGTATAGTATTATCGTGCCTCAACACCCTTTTCACATTCCGTACAAATCAATTCGTAAGTTTTTTTTTTCGTCGCCTTCTCTTGTACTTTTATTGCTCCTTATGGTTTAAAGAGCATTGCGTAACCAATTTATAGGTCACTTCCCCTTTCATAGGAGTTCTTTTGGCCTACCCCATTGGACTTTTTATGTCTAGAACACTTCCTACAAAAGTTTTTCGCATCTGCGGATTCCCGTTAACCCTCAATCCTGGAAATTTTAACTACAAGGAACATACCCTTATCTACGTGTTTTGCAGCACCGGAGCGAGCACAGGTAAATTAAATTTACTACAATGTCGCTTATTGCTAACGAATAATCTTTTTATCTTGTCAGCTTATGCTCTTTTACAACATTATTGGACAGAAGGTTAGTTGAGCCCTGTATGAGCGGCTGATTATGCTCTTACGTTTGACTCTAACTCTTGAAATAGTATCAACTGTATCAAACCTCACTTAGCATTTGGGCTGCCATTGCGTTTGCTGTTGTAACTCAAATTTTTGGGTATGGATTATACATGTCTTTTCGTTGTCGCTACTTGAATATTGTGCTAAATTTAATTTATAATTAGATACGGTCTAGCTGGTCTTTGCAGAAGATACCTTGTTCGGCCAGCATCTGTGGGTCCATCCTTTCTAGCATGCCTCATTCTAATTTTTTCAAAGATGTTGTGGCCTGCAAACCTCTCCATCGTTGCCATGCTCAACTCACTCCACGAGACCACAGAGCCCGCAGACTCAAAAGGCCGCTCGGCATGTCACGTTTTGCCTTCTTCTGGGTAGCGGTGGCAGCTACGGCGATATACCAATTTCTTCCAAATTACATTGCGCCAATGCTATCGGCTGTGTCGGTTTTTATGCTATGTTGCAACTTTTTCAAAGTCAGTATGGCCTCCTTTCTATGCGCTATAGCCCCTCATCATAAAATTAATTACTAATTGTTATTATATTGCTCAGAACTCCTTCACTGTTCCGGTTATTGGGATCTGCGCAAGTCAATGGAGGACTTGGAATGCTCTCTCTCTCATTTGACTGGAATGTGATCTCGTCCATGGCACCTATCACTTCTCCGCTATGGGCGTTATGCAACCAAATTTTGGATGTGAGTACATTCTCTCGTGTTAAATTCTTATTTTTTGGTGTAAAACTATGAACTCCCGTATCCTGATATATTCGAAATAGTATGGATAATGGTGTGGATCATCGTCCCCATCCTCTGGTCCAACAGCGCATTTGGCATAGACCGCAGCCTAGGCGCTGACCCAGACCAAGGTCCCAACGGAACGGGTCGTCTCTATAACACCCCTGACGACGCCTGGCAGAACCCCTCCATCTTTCCTCTCGGCCAAGTTCTCAACACCCCTCTTCTTTTCAACAAGGACGGTATAGCCATTCAAACCCGTCGCTTCGTGTTCCGCGAAAACATGACTCTCGATCAAACCTTCTACGATGCCCAAAAACCCATCTACATCTCCACCCTTTTTGCCATCGAATACACCGCCTCCTTTATCGTGTTTGCCGCCGCTATCTCCCACGTGGCATTATGGTACGGCAAAGATATTTTCTCACGCTTCCGCACCTCCATGTCTGAGCTTGATCAGTCCGACATTCACGCTAAACTCATGGATGTGTATCCTGATGTGCCTGATCTCTGGTATTTGCTGTTATTGGGATTAAATCTTGGGGCTGCGATTGTGGTTTGTCAGTTTGGAGGATTTGCGTTGGAATGGTGGGCGGTGGTGATGGCGTTGGCGTTGGCGATTTTGTCGGTGCTGCCTATTGGAATAATTCAGGCGATTTCAGGACAGCAGATTGGTTGAATGTCATGTCAGAGTTTCTTATTGGATTGATATTGCCAGGTCGGATCGTTAGTGTCATGTCGTTTAAGGTATATATCCTCCTTGCCTTCCTTAATCTTGTTCTTCCTCACCTTCGTTATGCGTAAATTTCTCATCGTGATCAAATTTTAGACTCTTTCGTATATGTCCATGTACCAAGGACTCGCCTCATTTCGGATCTCAACTAGGACACTATATGAAGATCCCGCTCGAACCATGTTTGGCGTCCAACTCTTCTCCACCATCCTCTCAGCGATCATCAATGTCTTTACCGCCTGCTTCATCTATGAATCCTTTGGCAAATCCTCCCAATACAAAGTCGACCCCAACGACCCCAGCTCCCCCTTCGCCTGGAAGCTCCAACACATTGACGAGCTTCCCCTTGGTTGGAGCTGTAAGCCCCCCCTTCCCCTCCATCCTCCCACTAACCCGTCTTCTAATAATAGCAACAAACTACAACGTCTTCCTCAACGCCGGAGCAATCTGGGGGGCCATCGGTCCTGCCGTTTCTTCGGTCCCGGCTCCCCCTACCAATACACCCTCTTTGGTTTCCTCATCGGTCTCTCGCCCCCATCATTCCCTGGATTCTCCATCGCGCGTTCCCCGACGGGTACTGGCATCTCGTCAACATCCCCCTCCTTGCCGCCTTTCCAGGTGGTGGCACCGGTTCCATTCGTTCCGACATGATCACACCGTTGTTTTTAGGCATCCTTGTGAATTATTACGTGAAACGGTATCGCCATATGTGGTGGAAGAAATACGCTTATGTGTTGTCGGCGGCTTTGGATAGTGGATTGGCCGTGACTCTTACGTTGGTGTTTGTAGCGTTTCAGTCAAATGCGAACTTTCAGATCCCTTCCCAGCTTGGGCATTGAATCGATATGGTGATAACCCTTCATACCTTTTCCACCCCTGGTTTTTTCTTTTTTCATAGGCCATTATTAACTACCACACCTTCCCCCCATTTCCTTTCGGTTCTTCCCTTTATTGTTTATTGGATATACGTCTTTGCTAACCATTCCCTTTTTGTAGATGCTGAACTCTGCAGCCCTGATTTTTACCTTACCTGCAAAGAAAGCGAACGTGCCGGCAATGCGTTTGGACGGAAATACCTACAATCTAGCAGTAACGATCCCTTTTGCTATCAAATTAATTTCCAGGGCAAGAATGTGGATTAAATCTCCAACTACACTCCTTTTTCATTTTTTTCAAGACTATTTTTCTTTTTATCCATATCATTTACCGGTCTTTCTATATCTTCGCTGCTTACTCATTTTTTAAAAAGTATAAACCATTGCGTTTTTTTCTTTTTTCTTTCTTTCCCCTAATCATTGTGGCCTTTTTTTTCGTCTGTCCGATATTTTTGTTGTTATTTTTTCGCGTGTTCGATGACGATGGGGATTTTGTGGTTGCGAGGATTCATTGTTTATATCAACGAGTGTGTTTCTTTTTTGTCGACTCGAGTAGTCTTGAATACATTTGAAGGGTGGTTTTCGTCTTATTGACGTTATACTAGATGTCACATGGTTGCTAAAGCGACTAAATCTTTTAGTGAATGTTATGTGAAGCAGGAACAAATGATGGGCAAACACTATCATACACATCATCCACACTTTTCAATACCCCGAAAAGGTTCAGCTTCCCGCAACATGCTTCATACGATCACGAAAGAGCATTTTAGTTTTCTTTAGGTCGCATCTGTTTCCTTTTTCTCTCCTTCCTTTGAACGGGTTGGTGTAAATTGAGGATCTATCCTGGTCCCATTTAGACCCCAATGATCACATATATATGAACGCCAGTTTTAAATATGGAAATTGTCAACTCCATCAAATTGACAATCAATTGAGTTAAGCGAGTGGCCCTTCAGGGATTCAAGAGCGATGTTCCTCGATCGCATCGCTACTCTAAAGCTATTAACAAAGAATCCAGGTAAGCCTCCCATTCCTCTCAAAGCATCCTACATCATGACCAGATTCTAACTTAAAGCCCCGTTTTTCTTTTTCATAAAAAAATAATAAGAAACGGGTATCGTCAATGGCTTCCCCATCAACGTCAAAAAGAAGCTTATATGGGAAGTCGTGCAGTGCATGATCCCAAACTCCACACTGATGCCAACCGACGCTTCTCTTATTCTCACTTCCCCTGCTCACGTGAAATGGGTCATGGAGTTGATCGGGCATGGTCTATCCCTTCCTATCGAGGACGTGAACATTGTCAACGGTTGCATGGCCGTTTATTCATCATGGTTGTTGGATGCAACCACGAAACCGATTGCAGTGAAACAGGCAGCCGGAACATGTATTGAGCAGAGGTTTTGGCAGGTAAGAGAGGCACCGTGTTAAGAGTTTTTAACGGAGGGGTAGACGATATACATGCATATCTCGCTTTTATTTGAACCCCGTAAACACTACGACTCGCATGTTTGGAGTACGGCAAAGAATGACGATACGACAGATTTAATTGACACACATGTGGAGTTGTGTCGGACGGCGTTGAAGCTTGTTTTGAGTTCTGTGAGGATACTTGGACGGGAGTTTGAGGAAGGGACTTGGGGTGTTGTGTTAAGGGTAATGCTTGGAGTTACAGATCGGCTATTGTCGGAATGTTGTGGAAGGTTGGAACGGAATAGGAGCGGAGGGAGGGAGGGGGATCTTGGAATGAGAGGGAGGAGGGGGAGGATCCGGGGCCGAGGATGGGGGATGCGTTGTGTGAGGATTTAATACGGGTGAGTTTTTAGGGTGTTATCGGATGATGTTAAATTCTAAAAACGGCTGGTACCTAGGTACTTATGGAGGTTTGGTTGCGCTCTGAAACCCAAGACTCTGAGATGTGGGATTGCCTTAATGTAAGCTTGTCTTTTTCCGTTGTTTCTCAATTTTTAACCATCAACTCTATTGTAAACTCAGCTTCTCTTTCTCAATGGACACACCGCATTGAAATTATCCAACACTGGAACGCCCTTAATCTCTCCCTAACCCACCGCATGATCCGGCTACTTCATGGAAACTCAGAAGGCAGCGAAGAAGTATCCATCAACATGTAATAATTATATATCTGCGGCAAACATTCATATTTCTTCTTTAGAAACGGGTATTCTGTCAGTTTACAGTTGAAGCCGAGCTTCGTGATTTATTCATGGCAGAGATTGATATGTAAGTCCGGGGGAGAGATGATGTATGCTTATGGTGGTTTAGATGTTATTGGGGATGTTAACGCAATAGAGTCTCCACAGAATTTCGAGGTGGCGATCCTCGTAAGTTTACCGTATCTTGCTTATTTTCGCTTCGTCAAAGACGCGTTACTAAATATTATTTTTTTTCTCCTGACTGAACGCGCTCCTTACTGTTTTTATTCTTTCTCTTCGCTTTACTTCTATGTTCACCAGGGGCTGGCCCGGATTGTCGATGCCTTTCACTTTATCGGAAGCAACAATAGTAACGTGGATTCTTTTGGGACGAAAACAAGCCCTCCTGATGGCAACACCATTCTTCACATGTTTGGTGATTGGCTGTTCAAAGCCATTTTACGTCCATCTTTAAAGTAAATGAACCTGCCGTAACTTCTTCAAACACTAAAATTAATTAAAATGATCAGATACGAAGAAGGAATCTCCCAAGCCTACGCTATCATCTGTCGTATATTCAGCAAACCCCAACGTCGTCAACCCTTCGACCGACCCCACCTCGACCGTTTCTACAACGCCCTCAAAGTTGGTTTAAAAAGCGACTCCCAATCCCTTACCTCCATCATCATGAATTCCGAAAATCTTTTCTCGCTAGACTTGGAAGGTATTCGACTTCTTATCCCCAACATGGTGATCGCTCTTCGTCGTGTTCTCCCTAAACTCGAACGTGACTTTATATTGAATTACCCTGTCGATGAACTTCGGAGAGCGGCGTTTAGGATCATTGGATGCGTAATGACGGTTCCGAACCATTTTGATGGAGTGATGGTAGAGGGACTTGGGGAGACGGATCGACAATCATTGACTAATCCGGATTTGTTGAACGAGGATTCAATTCTTTTGAAAAGGGTTTGAGCTGTCATGTTTATACCTTTAGTAACGCCTGTAACGTAGATATTGACATATTATCATCGGTTTGACGCGAGTCGACATTTTGATTCCGTCAACACGCCAGCCTTCTACGTTCTCAAACCACGTCTACTTGAAATGCTCATATCGTCGCTCAAAGTCGAAACTTCACCTACAAACTGTAAGATGATTATTAATCTCTTGTGTTGCTTCGCGTTTGAGGAGGCGAGGTTTTGCCCAGGGGTTCCTGTGCTGGTCATCGGAGCCATAAAAGAAAAGGTGAGCTTATTTCGGTTGCTTTTATGATGGTTGGGTTCTTATATAATGTAGATTGGAGTCAGAAGCGTTTGGGCTGGGGAAGTGATTATGTGTGCGTTGGAAACGCTTGCACAGTTGACTGCGTTGTGGAAGTACGTGAATCACGGGAATAAGGTGCGGCATGACCCTTCAAAGTAAAACTAAACATCTAAAGACATGCGCGAGAGAACTTGTCATATCATTGTGTCAATACATTGACGGATTATTCGTTGAAGACAGTCTTGTGGTAAGTGTCATTCTTCCCGATGTTGCTAGGTATTGAAGCGTAGACAGGCGAATCACACTCTCATCATCAAAGCCTACGACTGCCTTATCCGTTGGTGCATCATCGGTACCTGGATCCTTGGAGACCGAGACTGCCTGACATCCGCCATCTCCTCCCTCTGTCGCGGTATCACCCTCTTAGACCGTGAAGGCGACTTCTCCGCTATATCCTCCACCCTTCCCACTACCCCAATCTCTAATACCGGTTCCTCCCTATCAATTGGTTCCGATAAAACTCCTTTATCCGTCTCAAATGCCACATCAACGCTCGCGACGCATTTTGCGAATCTTGCGGAAACTGTGAAATCTGGGACCTCCGAACGTCGGAAATTAGGGGTACGGTCGAACACAAAGATCTTCCAAAAACTTCCTCATGTCAAGGTTGTGGTGGAGAAGGGTGGTGGAGTTAGTACTGAAACAAAAGATGGCGGAGTGGGGCTACCGACTTTTGCAACATTGAAGTGTGAGTTGGCGGTAAAAAGCGCGGCTGAGACGGCATTTGCGCATTTGGTAAATCAGTTGGGGCATTTTCCGCCGTTTGGAGAGAGTACCGGAGTGTCTCGTGTGAGCACCGTGTGGAGTGAACTGGAAGAATTGAAACGGATTTTGGAGATTCGTGGTAAACTGCGTGGTGAACCCAGCGCGTTCAGCATTTCAGAGTTGCGACGGTTTTTGCGATACTATATTTTCGATGGGAGGGTTGTTGTTGGACTTTTGGAGCATCCCAATTGGGCGTATGAGGAAGAAGATGGGGAGACTGTGGACCCTCGTTTGACGATTATCTTGAGAGACGCGACTGGAAAGTATTCGTGGACGACAAAGCTTAAGTATATCGAGGATACGGGGAGAATTGAAAATCAATGGCATTCCAATCGGCCTTCTCCTTCAGCCACTAACAGCAATCTTGCAGCAGGTAAAGAGTCTTATTAAATAATTGTTTTTTTATGACTTTCATTTTTCTCATTCATTATACCATAAAGTGGACAATTCCACAAAAAGTATCGATTCCATACCAAGGAAACGACCTTCGTCTGCACCCGCTCGTTCCGTTCTAACTCCCTCTCGGGATCCTTTCCCCGACGCTCGTTTCACCGCTTCCATCATCCCGACCCTGGCTCCTCATATCCCTCCATCCAGTTCCGTCGTTCACGTCAAAAGTGAAAACGACACAACCTTGCCTCAACTCAACGTTGGAGACGAGTCCATGGAAAATCGACGCTCGTTTGACGTCATCAAGAAGCTTATGGAGAAGCAGTTTCTGTGGGAAGTTGATAAGATTAAGGATATTCAAGCAATGTAGCAACACTCTTTTTAAATTTATCATTTTAATGTTGTTTTTTTTTTTATCAGGATATCAAAATATCTACAACCGAGTTACCCCCGCTTGAGCTTGATCGAGGGAGCATTGATACGCCGTCTTCAGTCTTCCGGCTCTATCTCGCCCAGAACGGTTTCTTAAATCTAGAGCATCGAGAGAAACTGAGACCGTTATCGGTTTCTGATACATTTTTAAAAGACCTGGAGAAACTGGATTCATTGCCGGAGTAAAATTTCATCCCCACCTTTTATTCTTATCATTTCTTAGACGTGAATGTGTCCCTATCACCGTTCTTTTTGCGAGATCATGCGAAGACACCGTCGACAATATCATTCAACCTTCATCCTTGAGCCAAGATTTCTACCAATTTCTTTATACCATTGCATGGCCCGTGGATTCTGCAAAACACACGGGATTCTCTGGCTCTCTTAACCCAAGCGCATGCTCAACCCTTCCGTATTTCTCAAGCTCCTCAACTGAAGTCATCTTTCAGACACCATACCTTCTCTCAATCCAAGATCCTATCACCCGCAAGAACAAAGCCCTTCCATAGAAATCCCTGATTCACCCCTCCAACCTTCTTTCGAAACTCAATGACGCCGTGGTATGCCTTCTATGGTTAGAAGATCTCTCAGACTTCCGGGCTTTATCAAGACGCATAGCCACATCTCTTCCCTTATAGCCGTGTTTGTCATCATCCATCCATTCCGTCAATCCCCGGGTCTCTACCAAATCCGCGTCATTGGACAAGAAGATACACAGCTTCCTGGACCACTATTTGATGGAATAGTCGTAAGCAGACATACAATTGGGATGTTAGTGCGGCAGATGGCGGTCAGAATACATAATCATGTCAAGGTGGCGAAAGGGGCGTACCGAAAACCGTAAGTTTTTGTAAGAGTATTTGTTATCGTTCTAAACTTTTGGAAGTCAAATTGCACGGCGGCTTCAAGTAGAGGAGATCGCATCTCGTCACAAAATGAACACATCGCTAGCAAGGTATACAACAAACATCCTTTCCTTTCTATTCTAATAGTGCCTTTTTATTTTTCAAAAGCTTCTACGCCGACCTTTTCACACCGTGTTCTTGATGATATCCGAAAACTAAACCGCGCTAACGTTTCTGACGTTCGCGGTATTATTCCTGTTTAATAAATAGGAAGAGGATTGATTACCATCAAAAAAGATCAGCTACACATGTGTTAGAGTTTTTTGTTTAGCAAACAGAAACCTTTTTTCTTTAAATCAGATTGTTTCCACACAGGATATGCAGCAAATGTGGAAGGGTCCGTCTTGAAGACTTTCTGGAAATCAGCAGGCGACAAGTACTGGGAATGTCAGCGTGAAGTTACTATACTATGTGTACCTGTTCTAGATGCGCTGGATTGACTCCAAGAGGAAGGTCATCTTTTCTTCGAAGTTCTTCAAGACTATGCACTGACTTCTTCATCTAAAACACATGAGTCATGTACTTCTTTCCGCAGCAGCATACCTTTTCTAAAAGCGCCGAAACACTTTCAGCTTTAGGCTGTAAGCGCTTCTTAGATTTCAAGCTTCCAGTCCGCTTGAGCATATCCAACTATAAATAATTTAGAAAACCCCCCCCAAAAAAAAAGAATAAACTCACGAATCCTCCCCCCGTATATTCATCGGACCCATCATCGAAAGCAACAAAACAAGACTTGAATCCAACCGTCTCTTCCCCGCTCTTTACCAACCAAACCGTCTCCCCATCAATTTTTCGTGCCGGAGTTTCTGCTACCGCCTCTTCCGCATACTCTAAAATCGTTTCGAGAGAGAGTTTGAGGTCTTTGTAGTTGGATCGAGCGTCTGCTCCTACCCAAACGTAGAATTCAAAAAAGGCGTCAAGAATGTAGACGGAGCTTGATTTGAGGTCGGATTGTGAGAATGGGGTGATTTCTTCAGCCTGAGAACATATAAGAGATAGTTAGATATATAAGAATATTAGAGAAAGTGCGCGTACCGTTGGGCATCCATTAACGACGTGTGATATCCGGAAGAGACGCGTAGTGTATGTTCCGAGCATGTCGCGACGTTTAAGAAGATACGGGAGGCTTGCGTATTCATCATTATCTTGCTTAACAGAGTCTTTCCCGCCCAACTTTTGCCAAAAAATATGAAGGTTCTTTCCCTTCTTCAATTTTTCGATATTTTGAATCTGTTGCATGCAAAAAGAGAAATGAGCAAGAGAGTTGCTAAATTCCAGTTTTCCTTTGGCGTCACTACCACACTTTGACAACGACAAAAAATGATGTAAAATGAACACAAAATCATACCCCAAGTCGTTCCGCGAGCATCCTACTATATCTCTTCTCAGACTCAAAACTTCCATTCCCTACCCAAATGAAAGATTTATCCTTGAGCACAGCCACAAAACACGAGCCCCGTGTCAAACTCGATATCTTCCACTTGGCCTCAACAATTCGGATACAGTCTTCAGCATCACCCTGAACCTGAAAGAGGAATCGATCTTTTTGAACGCCAGAGGTCCGTGAACCTTTCTTTACGATAGCGAGAGATGAATTACTTGAAGACGTGTCGGAGAGCGAGGGACGGAAGATTGAGAGGAAGTGAGGAGGCTCGTGACCTTCGCTGACACGCACATTACGGCAGCCTAAAGTTTTCTCTACTTCTGAGGCTCGATACGCAATCGTAGCTTGTTTCCGTCTGAATTATATTTTTTCCAATTTTAGAAAAGAATAGTGAAGAGAAGGGATTTTAAGAATATTATCATACCCCTTTGGCCGAATTCCCTATCCAACTATAAATCATTAACATCTCCTTCTCATTCCCTGGTCGTCCTTTCAAGTGCTTATATAGAAAGTAATATGCCTCTCCCGAGTGCAATATCCCATACTCAGACTCAGGGAGGGCGGATATTTCAGATCCACTAGCGACAAAGGCTTCCAAGGATATCTTTCCCAGGTCCGACTGAATGGGAGGTGGGCCTCCTGGATCCTCAATATCGGCGCCATCGGCTGGTCTATCCCATGATGCTGGCGGTGGAGGTGGATGAAGCATTTTATATACATCAATGCTCTCAACGGTTGGTATGGAGACTGAAATAAACAAAGTTTTAATATACTTGAGTTACTATAAGTGCATATAGATACTGACATCCGCCGCGATCATAAACATAACGACTTCTGTCCTTCACTTGCACGTTTCGAGGAGCCTTAACCTCAATTGTTACACCGTCCGACCAGTCAGGGAAGAGCTCCATAAAAAAGACGCTTTCCCCCGCGTCTCGTTCAAGATAAATAGCACATCTGCAGGGTTTGCTTGATTCCTTTGAATGTCCTAAAAAGAAGTTGGCGTCTTTAGGAAAAAATACAGCTCTGAACCAATTACCAGTTGTGCGTGCTGGTTTCCAAGAGCTCGGTCCGCTTCAGAAGAATGCTCCATACCAAATATATACGGCGTTGGATTTGTACTCCAAGATAAAAACTCCACCGCTGTTGACGAGTTTTGACGATACGCTCTTTCCAGAAGGAGCAATAATTGAGAATTCTTCGCTGTTATCTTTAAGACTGTGGAAAAACATTTTTAAAAAAGGAATAAATGATGCTATGTCTAACAATGCAAGTCTTTCTTACCCGTAGAGAACGAGGCTGGTATCCATGTTCTTTTCAAAATCTGCATCCTCTCCGTCTGAAGTGATGTGCAATTGAATCGTGAGGAATCGTCAAAATTGTTGAATCAAGTAGACGCCAAAATTCTAGATGTTTTGAGGAGTCGTCCTTTTTCATCTATATAGATAATTAGTAAAATGTTAGTGTAAATATAAATAAATATACTAACCAATGACAATAATATTCGCCTTTGTTCTTAATTCTTTATCTTTAAGCCTGTTTGCCACCTCTAACGCCTTTGCCTTCTTTACTTTTGTGGCGCCAGAGCCAACCCAAACATATAAAGTCGCAAACTCGATAGAACCACCAAGCTTTCCTTTCATGGGGGATGCTGGCACGTGAGGGGCTGGGTTTTCCAAGATGAATACGTCAACACTATTGATGGATTGGGGGGTAAAAGGGACCTTGCTAAAGTACATCCGTCGTTTCCCTTTGATGCGAAAGAGGGCTTTCTCTCTTGTTAAAGACGACGATAAAGTGATCTCTGAAGGATATGAGGAACTGGCTTTTGTAGCAGGAACCGACGATTGCTTGAGGTGGGGAGTGGAGAATGTAGTGGATTTCAAGATTGACGGTTCTTTTGCTTTGCTCGGTTCGGACAGAGGTAACGGAGAGGAGACGACGCGTTTCGACGCGATGGTCGTCGGAGAAACCAAAGATTCTGTGCTAGAAGATGTATCTCGTTTCTCAGCACGAGCGATAAGGTCACGAACACTCCCACCAATCTTGGACTTTGTAGGGGAGACTGATGCAGATCGAGACGATTCTCTGCTTTCATCAAAGGATGATGGCTTTGCTCCAGTTTGATCGGGAGATGTTGGTGAAGAAATTGACGGTCTTCGTGTAGATGGGCCTCTCCATGAGGGAATGATTCGCTCAAGGATAGACCTCTTAGGAGAAGTGGAAGGCTGTGATGATGAAGAATGCGAGAGATCATCTGTCCTAGCGTTCTCGACCGGGGGTATATGCAAAGAGGCTGCTGAGGCATCGAGTTTACTTGATTCATTTGACGGAGCTACAGTGGTCGCCGTTTCCAGAATGGAGGGGCTGTGCGAGGATATTAGAGAGTCAAAATCTGCAGACGTCCTTTCTTCAGCCTTTGATGTATTCCCTGTAGTTTTATTGGCATTGTGGAGTATTGTGTTTGGAACGTCAGTTTGAAGTCTCCTCTCGGGAGCAACTTTGGGTATGTCGACCGTCGTGATAATCACAGGTTCAGCAACTTTAGTTAAGACAACATGATCTGTGGAGTAGCTGAAAGTAGTGGCACCAGAGATCTTCTCTTCCAATAAGTCAGAATATTGGTTTTGAGAACTAATCATATCCAGGTTGCCAGCAACTACTGAATCAGATGCGGAATCGACGTTATTCGGCGAACCATTTTCTTTCCGTAAAGACTCCTCGAAATTTAACGCGTTCACGAGTTCTACAAAAGGTTCTGGTTTTGTTTCCATCGTCACAGTGCTCAAAGATGATTCCTGCACATAATCCTTTTCTATGCCTTTTGAGCATTCAGGCGTGTTGGAATTCGTCACATCGCCTGACTCTCTTAGCCCCATCCTTTGCACAATCCTATTTTGCGATCCTCTGTCGATTCCATCCGCGCGAGAGCCTTTACTTGAGCTCAACGCAGCGGTAGAATCATTTTCCTCCTTATCTGTGGCGGGGGCTGGTAAATGCTCAGAGGACCCTGTTGGGGATAAGACCTCGTCCACTATTTTCTGCCGCGACAAGCGTTTTTGTCGCTGTTCTTCCTGAAACAACGCCAGTTCTGAGTCACCCTACAATAATCACTTAGCCATACGCAATTCAATAACCGGCGAAACTCACTGTATCATCAAAGTCGCGACTGCTTTGACGAGAACTCAACAGAGAGGATACACCAAACAGAGGGACGGATGACCTCTTATATTCTCTTTGACTGTCGACCGATATTCTTCTAGGCTCTGGGTCAACGGATGCCGGCCGATTCGTTTCAGCTGAATGGTTTGATCGCGCCGAAGAGATGGAAGAAGAGGATCCAATGCGCCTCAGAGATTCCGATGAACGTCGCCGCATAGAGTCTCGCTTCAGTTTCGCAAGCTCCTAAAGTGATACCAAACTGTCAATGGGGAGACGAATGCATAACCAGTCGAAAGCAACGCACTTCTTCAATCTCTCTGAGTTGGTCTTCGAAAACATCATGCCTCATGTTGTCTTTTGGTCTGGTCGAGTCCACGTTTTGCCAGTTTGTGGTGGGGGCCAAGGGAGGTATACCTGCGAAGGCATCGGATGGATTCGTAGGCATCTCTTCCCAGCCTCACTGTGGGCGTGTTGTGGTGTTGTTGATGAATACCTGACAAATGTATATTGCGAGTTGGATTCTTTGAAGAGAATGCTATATATATATAATCGTCGGAGCTCGAAACAGTGAAACAAGCCACTGTGGTTCTTGCAAACGAACCTTACGCTGAGCCAAATCAAGCCCTATGATGAGCCAAATCCCGGAAGATATGCATACACGCAACGATCAGTGTACACGTAAATTTGGGCATCATAGTCGCATATATACACAACTTTTACAAACTGTAATCAACATTTTACTGAAAGTATGAAAGTGTTCAAATGAATGTGATAACAAAGACCACAGAGGCAAAACAGAAAATGAAGTCAAATCCTAACATAAGATAAGATGAATAAAAGTGCCAGAATGAGGAGATTATTACGGGATGCGGGTGAGTGGGGCTTAATGAACAGCGTGTTCAGTATCACAAAACAAAGGCAAAAAGCTGATACCTATATAAGAAACAAAAAGAAAAAATAAGAAAGCTTCAAAGTCTATATGCAAACTAAACAACCAGCAAAAACACCTCTTAAAACTCCTCCGCGCTCCCCCCCCCATAAAAGCCCCAACAAACCCTAGAACCATCACAAGTCCAAGGAGCACTGCAGCACCCATCCCCATCCAAAACACAACCGCTTTTTCCGCCCCTTCCAAGTATTCCCCACCGTATTCGACTTTTCAAAAGCAAGCGTCAAAACAAGATCATAGAGTGCAGAGAAGGCAAGATGACCGTCAAGAGTGGGTGCAGGCACCATGTTGAGGAGAAAGAGGGCCAAATTAAAGGAAAGCATGAAGCTAAGAGAAAGTTCAGTGTTTGTTTGTTGTTTGAGTGACTTACTGAAGTAAACGTTCGAGTTGATACGGCAATCCTAACGGCGCGAACTTAAATCGCGGAAATAACGTCCCCACCCGCACTAATAAAGTAACAATAAAGGTGATATATGTTTTAGACATACATTTAAAACAACAAAAAAACTCACCAGTTACCCAAATCTCCCTTGGATCCCCAACATACAACACTGTCTTCCTCTCCCATCTCCTCACACTCAGATCTGACCGTCGCCCTTTTACCCCCCTCCATCACTGCAAACTGCACATGATGCGGCTCAACAACCCTGAGCCTCACAACCCTCACATAAGGGTTCCCTTTCACCCTCGGCACCATACACCGAGTTCCCTCCCCGTCCTCCTTCTTCACCCCACAATCCTCATCAACAGAACACCCAGGTGCTTGCAACAAGACATCCTCAAGATGCAAACATGACTGTGTGGCATTTCCGCTCCGCCGCCCGAAAAACATTGAAGATCAGTGTATGTGTTCAATAGAGTGGGGTTTGTGCAGCACGTTAAAGGTTCATCTAATACTTTTGAGTTGAGTCAGAGGAGCGAGGGGCGTACCTGATAACCGCGATGTCGGTATACAATAACCTGGTTTCGCCGTACTCTTCTCCGCAAGGCTCAATACAAGCGCACCCTCCCACCCAGCTATCCCTCTTGAAATCGGTACATCATCAATTCCAATTACAAAAGCACCTCTCACAAGATGGCTTTTCAATGGTGACGCCTATACTTTGGTTAGCACGTCCACAAAACAAAAACAGTTAAAGCTCACCTTCGACACTTCCAGCACGACAACACCTCCTGCAGAAGGATCTGCGAGATTCCGATACGCAGGCGCCAGCAACGTTGGTAACGTCACAATCACCAACCATGCCAACAGCGCTGTGACAAGGTTATGCCATACCCCAGCGCAGATGATGCGGAGTTTTGCAAAAGGTGTAAGGAGGTTGAGGGAAATATCATGAATGTCGACAAAGGCACCTGGGTATATGTTTTATGAGAAAACCAGAGGAGAGGATGGGGACTTGGTGACTACATTCTTTCGTGAGTTTATGCAGAAAAAAAAAAAAGTTGCGATGGGTTTACCATGCTGCCGCGAGACCATGCCCAAATTCATGAAGGATCCCTGATATAACGAGAGTTGTAAAGTAATATCCAAGCGCATAGAGTGGTAAGTTGACGCCAGGAACCTAAACAACGAAGACGGGGTTTATAAAACGCGGATATTCTATGGTGGCTTCTCACCAACGAGACCAAAAACTGCTTATTCCCACTCGTAGGATGATCCAACGCTGGGCCTGTCGAATAAATAAACGACCGATTCTTTGCCACCACTTCCTCCATATCCCTCTTCATATCATCGCCACTCACACCTTCCATCACTTCACTCGCACTCTTTGCAATCCCAACCCACGCAGCATTCACAATCCCCACCACCATCGTCCAGCCTCCAACAACAAGCAGCAACAGACTCATGACCAAAGCAATACACCCAAACACCGCTCCAACCGTGAACCAAGTCTGCCAGACCATAGCGAACCGGGATCCAATTTCCCGCATGACAGGGTTGAACGCATTCGTGGTGATGCGGAACGTTCCAAAGGCGTGTTCGATGTGGTAGAATGTTCCGTGACGAGGGAGGGGGACGCTGGAAAAGGGTGCGGTGGGGCTTGAGTCGTTGGGGTCGACGACGCAGAGACGGTCGTAGTAGTGTGGCTGAAGAGTGTGAGAAATGGATGTGAAAGACAGGTAGGACTTACAGCAAAGACTTGGAGGAGACGGAAGTTGAGGTAGATGATGCACCAGAAGGCGAGGACGCCGGCTACGAAGACGAGCAGACCCATGACATTTCCTGTGCAGCTTTTGAATTGTAACTGCCTTTACTTGGGCACCAACAGCCCCAATTGCTGGAATAGACAATTTATAACTGCAAAATATGCAAGGGAATGAGAGAACAACACGAATGCAAGCGAAACGGGTTTACTTTATATGCTGTCAATTGTGTGCATGTAGTGGTATGTCAAGAGAAAAGGACTAAGGAGGGCAAACGCGTAAGAGCAAACAAGTACAAAAGGGTACGGAAGGTATTCCTTAACAACAAGTTAACGGGATAGGGGAGGTAAATGCATTTGAACGTTCAAAACAATTACAAAGAGATCATAGAAGAAAACCAACCACTTGACGAAGAAACAATATACGATAAAGCAAATAAAACGTGCACACAACTGGTGTACAACAATTAATCCTCACTACCACCCCACTTTTTCTTCCAGATCCAACTCTCTCCAACCACCTTTTTCCCAGTTTTATCCGCCTCCCTCAGCCATTGTGCAGCAAGCATTTTAAACTCATCATCACTCGATGCACCAACTCCAGGCGTTTTGTTAAGGTACGAATATCCAAGTTCATACATCGCATCCGGGTCACCTAAGCGTGCAGCGATGCCAAAGTAATACTATACAAAATGTGTTAGTTTAAGGATAAAAAAAAAGTAAGGGACGGTCAGATTCAAACCTACCACTGCAGCAGGATAAGATTTCAGCACTCCCCAACCCTGTCTAAAGCACATTCCAATTTCAAACAACGGGAGCGGTAGCAACGCTGTGGCGGTGCTCGTATCTTCAGGGAGGAGGGATGCAACCGTAGCGTACGATCGGAGAGACCTAAGATCAGCAGGCCGTGTCCGCGATATTGTTGATGAAGCGCTGCTGGGTAATGGGGATTCAGCCTTGGAATTTCCTCCTGCTTCCGCTTTTTGCTTGCGACGTTCAGAGACCTCGGGTATGGTCATAAGTGAAGATTCGGCGGATTCAAGAAGATGGCGGAATGCTGAATCAAGGATGAGAGACTGTGATAAGGAAACGGAAGCGAGTTGGGGAATAGATGAAACAGAGGGAGGACACATACCAAGCTCCTTATTCTCGGGAACTCCCCAACCGTGACGTAGCGTCAAAGCTCTCAGGTACAATCCCAATGGATTCTTTTCCTCAGCCGACTTTTCAAGATAAATTGCCGATATATCCAACTCCTCCCTCTCATGGTAATAAATAGCCAATGAAAGATGATCCTCCTTATGAATATGGGAGGGCGGTGATGGCAATGGCTTTGTTCCCGATGCGTAAGGATTATAATAATTTGCCGATGCGCTGGGAAGACTCGCATCACCTGGCGCATCGGGCGATATTCCTAACGCCTTACGGAAAGCCCCAGCCGCTCGTTTGGCAAGTGATGGGGGTTTAGGCTTGCCTTCGTCATCACGGTATCCAGGAACGTCAGAAGAGGTTGATGAAGGGTCATGGTAAAGATGTTTTGAGAGGTCTCGCTTGGAATCATGAAATTCAGCGGATTGACCAACGGGTCCTCGTTCACCTCTTGCCCAGGCTTCAGCGTTTTGGCGGGTTCGTTCCAGTCTGGAAAAAAGCTCCCGAACGTTAATGTCGCGGCCGAGGATACGGGTGAGATGTTCCACGACGTTATCAGGGAGATCGGCGGGACGGCCGTAACTTAGGTACGGTTTACTTGGAGGGCCAGGTTTGGTCGTGGAGGGAGGTTGCTGATCGTCCATGGGGGTTTCAGTGGTTGTCGATATGTTGAGACTGCGGGAGGTGCGGCGACAGTGGCGTGGGGAGCGGGAGTTTTCTGAAAGGAAGAGTCTTCGTCATCTTCATCGTTGTTGTGATCGCCAAAGGGGTCTGCAACAAAAGGGTTATCTTCCCATTCGTTCTTCAGCATCTCGGTGGATGCGAAGGGGTCCCTGTTGCTGGAACCGGGAGCTTGCGACGGCATCTCTTGTTAAAGACGTAGAATGGAGAGTTTCTTAAAGATGCAAGAGAGGCGTGAGAGGGGATAATGAAGGTGGGTGTTGCTGACAGAAAGAAGTAATGAAGACGGGGCCCTCAGGGATGAAAAGGTTGTGCCTCAAGGGATAGATAGACAGATATTCGGGATGGATGGATGGTTTATTATGGGACGATGGTTTTTGTGGCTTCTTTTCTGCGGCACATGAACACATAAACACGCTTTTGCAAGATAGGAAAATCATATAAGAAAAGAGGATTTCTCTGTATAGCATTCTTCTAGAAGCTTCTAATGACATTCTTTAACTCTGTTTGCTTTGTTCTCTTTGGCAAATGAGCCGATGGGTTTTAATAATTATATAAAATGATGGGTTATGTACATACAGGAGAGAGCAGCATTTTATGATTAAAGTAACGCTTTTTAAAGAAAAGGGTTTGTGTTATGTATAATATCGAGTAATGTGCGAGAGTCATTCAACCACTTAATAAGAAGAAAAAAAGAAGTCAGAAACTTGCAAAGTCAAGAGTCAACAAGAATGAGGATATGAAGGGAAAATTAAATAAAATTACCCAAATCCATAAATAGTTCTGCCCTGGCGCTTGAGAGCGTAAACGACATCAAGGGAGGTGACGGTCTTGCGCTTGGCGTGCTCAGTGTAAGTGACGGCATCACGAATGACGTTCTCGAGGAAGACCTTGAGGACACCACGGGTTTCTGTTTGAATAGAAAGGTGGCAGAATGAATGAATACGTTAGTTGAGGTTATTGATGTCAGAATACTAGAGCTGAGACATGGCATGGAGAGATTGATATGAATGAAGATGGATAAATACAAGAATGCTGTTAAGGACTAACCTTCGTAGATGAGACCAGAGATACGCTTGACACCACCACGACGTGCGAGACGACGGATGGCAGGCTTGGTGATGCCCTGAATGTTGTCGCGGAGAATCTTGCGATGACGTTTGGCACCACCCTTGCCGAGACCCTTTCCACCCTTTCCTCGTCCAGACATTGTTGCAGTGAGATAAAGTAGTAGAGTAAAGTGGAGTAGAAGTGGAGAGTAGAGTGAGAGTGTGTGTAGGTGAAGGTGAAGGTTGAAGTTTGAAACAAGTTTTTGTGTGAAAGATAAATGGACAAGCGAATTAAATAAATAAAATAATGAAATTGAAATTCAAAAAAAAAAACACTTCTTGAAAAATCTTTTCTAATTTCTGATTGGCCAGAGTCGTTTTTTGGGCCTTTTTGAATTTATTTTTTTTGAATTCTTTTTTTTTAATTTTAATTTTGATAAATATAAAAAGGGCACCTTCCCCCCCGTCTTTGCCAGCTTTCATCACATCACATCCTAAACACTACCGCGCCTTTACTAGTATCTACTTCTCTCTCCTCAACTCCACTCTCTACTACAATTAAATGGCCCGTACCAAGCAAACCGCACGCAAGTCCACCGGAGGAAAGGCCCCTCGTAAGCAGCTCGCCACCAAGGCTGCCCGCAAGTCAGCGCCCGCCGCGGGAGGTGTCAAGAAGCCCCACAGGTACCGCCCCGGTACCGTCGCTCTTCGTGAGATTCGTCGTTATCAAAAGTCGACCGAGCTCCTCATCCGCAAGCTGCCCTTCCAGCGTCTCGTTCGTGAGATTGCTCAGGACTTCAAGACCGACCTTCGATTCCAGTCCTCTGCCATTGGTGCTCTGCAAGAAGCTTCAGAGGCTTACCTCGTTGGATTGTTTGAAGACACCAACCTTGCGGCTATTCATGCAAAGAGAGTCACGATCCAGCCAAAAGACATTCAGCTTGCTCGCCGTCTTCGTGGAGAGAGGTCTTGATTTGCCTTTCTCCCAACCTTCACTACACATCGCACATTCACATTCAACACGCAAGCAACCGTCACTTCCTTCCTTCAACCCCCCTATAATCTGTACATAACCCTTTTTATATAAATAAATGATTGCAGAAGAACTTGCCTTTCCCCAATGATACCTTTTGTTCTGTGCCTTCTATGTTATTTCTACGTTTGACAATCTTGAATGGCTTGTCCAAAATATTCAAAAAATTAAAAAGGGTAAGTTTACGAGACACGCCTAGCTTCATGACGATCGCTGCAGTGCTTTCGCCCGTGCCCCGCAAACCACCTAAATCGTTGTGATGCTATCCGCTACTTAGAAAAGAGTTACGCCTTTACTTTCTATGGTTCGGTTACGCTGATTGTTGTCTCCTACCTCATCTTCGTGTACGAGAAGGATGACGATGTTGACAATGACGTTAAAGAATGGTTTTACAATGCCAGGCTCAGGTTGTTAGTTGTTGACCAAATGTTCTTTGCTGGAAGAGCTCTTTTGTCAGCTCTACATTTTTCGATTCTTTTCTTTTCATTTCCCATTTTTCTGTGTAGGAGGGGGGAGTATG
This sequence comes from Chytridium lagenaria, assembly GCA_025449115.1. Lineage (NCBI taxonomy): Eukaryota > Fungi > Chytridiomycota > Chytridiomycetes > Chytridiales > Chytridiaceae > Chytridium > Chytridium lagenaria. The sequence goes on from JAHLKC010000096.1 coordinate 35,386, forward strand.
GAACAAACAATATAAAGCTGGTATTCTTTTTTTATATAAATTGAAGCAAAGAATGGAAACAAAAGCTGAATAAGAAAGTAAAAGAAGCAAGGAAAACAAATGGAATACATATAAGAAACGGCGAAGCACTGGAGAAAAATAATAGAAAGAGATAAAAGGGCGACGAAGATATAATTAGATAACTCCGCATCACCTCCTCCCCATCCTAATCACAGGCACAACTACAGCCTCCCCACCTCCATCTTTCGACACCTGCAGAGCCGAAGGCATCTTATCCATTAACCCCTTTGGAAGCGTTAACACAACCGATATCCCATCCTTAACCTCACTCAGTAACGCTACAATCCCGCTTAAAGATTGTGGCGTCTCAACGGGAGCCACCTGTGACGGCGGGACGTCCAAAAGAAGCAACCTGCACCACCCCCTCTTCTCCCCCTGGAATCTCCACAGGCCCATCCAAGGCCTTTCTCAACCTCTCCTGCTCAAAACTTTCCTGCGTAGGTGGAACGTCCACAGGCGCTTGAGACGCGGGCGCGGGTTAAACTCAAAACAGGCATGTCGGAACCAGGCTCTCCCCAATCTCTTTCAACCTCCTCCATCTCCTCCATCCCCTCAAAGCTTGCGTTGAATCCTCCAACAGCCCTGGACCGATTGACGACACACGGCGTGGCACGATTCGCAGCGTTACATCGAAACCCGGACCCGCAAACTAGAGAGGCGGACCATTGGCTCGCTTGACATATCTGGTAAGATGTTCCAGACGAACAACGATATTGACCATCGGTGCAACGTCCGTTTGGCGTTCCTGTCGTTCCTGTTCCGGGTCGCGGTGCTGGTTGCGGTGCTGGTTGCGGTGCTGGTTGCGGTCTCGGTTGTGGTTGTGGATTTTGCGAGCCAGTAGTGCCACCACCGTTGATTCTCACGTCCAGCGCTGAAAAAAAAATAAAGTCAACAAGAGGGTTTAACAACAAAAGCTCACCAATTATTGTATACTTCTCCAGAGAAGTTATCGGTGATGTAGTTCCATCGAATGACAGCATCGTAGGTACCACTTTGGCGAATCCTGACAGGAATATTCCCTCCATTTCCAAATCCGCATCGACCATCCCGTCCAATTTCCTACGTAAAAAGCTTATTAAGCACATGAACTTCGAACCCATACAAAAAAATAACACGGAAAGGGTGACGACGCAAGAAAGCAACTCTCCAAGCGCAGTCATCACACCCCTCACATACTTGCCAACTCCTCTCCCCATCCGTCGAGATATAAACAATACAACCCCCTCGATGCGGCGCCGTCAATATATATGCGACGTTAAACGCATTCCCATTAATAGCGACCCTGGGAGCCCCTCTTGGAAGTCCCTGGCAAGCTGCCGTATTCGCACTCCTCGCAAACGTCAACCCATTACCAGCGTCTCCAGGGGCGAGACGGATAGGTGGGGACGACATGTACCCATGGGCGTTGACGATGGCGATGAGAGCAAGTGTGGCGATGGCAATTATGGATGAATGCATTGTGGGAAATCAACTATGAATATCGAGGAAATTTGGAGCTCCCTTGTAGCGTGCATGATGGTGACTAGCATCCCCGGTCTCCGACCCCCGTCTTTTCTTAGATGAGCTGGTTTGACAGTTTCTGACAATTCCAACCATAAACAAATTGAAAGGAATTACTCATTGGGTGCTCGGATATGCTCTCAGCAGATGAATGCAATAAGTGTTGAAGAGGAGGCAAATATCGTTCTCTCGGTAATGCGTCGCATGAGCTCAAGAACACTTTGAAAGCTTAAATTATACAAAGTCAAAGAAGAAAGGACTTTACATGACTTTGTTGGTCGTCGCGTTCTTTTTCAAGTATAATTTACGCCATGATATATATCCTCTACCCTCAACCTTACGCAAAACATAGAAGAAAGAAGAAGAAAGTATTCTTTTAGAACTAATTACAAAAGGCATAAATAATCTGCACGAAGTTTGAAGCGAGCCAAACTTAATGAGATTATATGAGGCAGACTGCGGCCGGCATATCGCTTTATAGTACAGGACTTCATATCGAACCTGTTGGACCGTCGCCGTGACAGGTATTGTCTGGAGCAAATGATTGCAAGAGGCCCGTCAAGATCTATTTTAAAATCTGGACGTAAGTTGCATTGATAAGCGACCACATGCAAGGGGATGGAATAGAGTGTTGTTTTCAAGTAAGTTTTATTTATATAAAGATATATTTACAGATTATAGGGGGGTTGAAGGAAGGAAGTGACGGTGGGCTTGCGTGTTGAATGTGAATGTGCGATGTGTAGGTTGCGAGAAAGGCAAATCAAGACCTCTCTCCACGAAGACGGCGAGCAAGCTGAATGTCTTTTGGCTGGATCGTGACTCTCTTTGCATGAATAGCCGCGAGGTTGGTATCTTCAAACAATCCAACGAGGTAAGCTTCTGAAGCTTCTTGCAGAGCACCAATGGCAGAGGACTGGAAACGAAGGTCGGTCTTGAAGTCCTGGGCAATCTCACGAACAAGACGCTGGAAGGGCAGCTTGCGGATGAGGAGCTCGGTCGACTTTTGATAACGACGAATCTCACGGAGAGCGACGGTACCGGGGCGGTATCTGTGGGGCTTCTTGACACCTCCCGCGGCGGGCGCTGACTTGCGGGCAGCCTTGGTGGCGAGCTGCTTACGAGGGGCCTTTCCTCCGGTGGACTTGCGTGCGGTTTGCTTGGTACGGGCCATTTAATTGTAGTAGAGAGTGGAGTTGAGGAGAGAGAAGTAGATACTAGTAAAGGCGCGGTAGTGTTGAGACGATGTGATGTGATGAAAGCTGGCAAAGACGGGGGGAAGGTGCCCTTTTTTATATTTCTCAAAATTAAAATTAAAAAAAAAGAATTCAAAAAAAATAAATTCAAAAAAGGCCCAAAAAACGACTCTGACCAATCAGAAATTAGAAAAGATTTTTCAAGAAATGTTTTTTTTTTTGAATTTCAATTTCATTATATTATTTTCATATTCGCTTGTCTGTTTCCCACTCACACAAAACTTGTTCAAACTTCAAACTTCAACCTTCACCTACACACACTCTACTCTTTACTTCTTCTACTCTACTCTCAACAACTACTTTATCTCACTGCAATGTCTGGACGAGGAAAGGGTGGAAAGGGTCTCGGCAAGGGTGGTGCCAAACGCCATCGCAAGATTCTCCGTGACAACATTCAGGCATCACCAAGCCTGCCATCCGTCGTCTCGCACGTCGTGGTGGTGTGAAGCGTATCTCTGGTCTCATCTACGAGGTTAGTTCTTAGCAGCTTTCTTGCATTCATCCATCTTCATTCATAGCAATCTCTTCATGCCATGTCAAGCTCTTTCATTCTAATGTCAATAACTTGAACTAACGTATTCATTCATTCTGCCACCTTTCTTTGTAAACAGAAACCCGTGGTGTCCTCAAGGTCTTCCTCGAGAACGTTATTCGTGATGCCGTCACTTACACTGAGCACGCCAAGCGCAAGACCGTCACCTCTCTTGATGTCGTCTACGCTCTCAAGCGCCAGGGCAGAACTATTTATGGATTTGGGTAATTTTAGTTTTTTCTTTACCTCCTCGTTCTTGTTCTTGACTTTGCAAGTTTCTGACTCCTTTTTTTTTGTTAGTGGTTGAATTATTCGCAAAAACGCTGCTCGTTCTTCAAGGCTTATCATTATCATTCATTCATCTCTTTTGCTTCTTACAAACTCCCAATATCCCTTGTACATAACCCTTGCTCTGTGCCAAAGAAAAGACATTAAATATATACCTTTAACTGATAACCGACTTGTTTCTGTTTGCAGTTCGCCATCCTTTTCTTCATAGTGGTCTGTGGATAGGTAGGTATATAGGTAGGTAGGTAGCTTGTTGTCTCCACATTTTCAAGACAGGAATGAATATGTCAGAAACCCATACAATTTTTACGTATGTATAATATATTATTATGTATTTAAAACGACGGATGTCTGCGAGCACAAGTGTTGTGTAGCAAATAATAAATAATAAATACTTGGCTGTGTAACCTTCTTATTGAAAACAGTTGTGATATAAAGCGCCAAAAAAAACATTATAATTAAAAGTTATTGATTTTGGAATACCACGCCATCCAAATCCCCCATTATTCTTTGTCTTTCTGATGCGCGCCAAGTCTTATCATAATAATATTTGAATAAAGTCTCCCTTTATTTTCACTGTAACAAGTTTTACCCGTCTTCCCTCAAGATGTGCGGTCTGATCTACTCCAACACCGGACCGAGTGCTCCCTACACAACGATGGCAGATTGCATCAATCTCTGTAATAAAGAAGCCGATAGGGATCAGACAGCAGGCGTTTCCGCCTACTCTGAGACTAACCCTGCTCTAGGCTGTATCTGCTTTGCGAGTGACCGAGAAGTCTACCTTAGTTCAGGAGGTACATGCAGGCCATGTCCAAACGATCCCGACTACGTCTGTGGCGCTCAAGATGGGACCCTCCCTGTCCCATGGAACCCAGGTCAAACATTCTTTGTAAAGAGCATCAATTTGGTCGATGCCAGCGTGCCCGTCAACCCAACCCCTCCACAAACTGCTTCTCCTAGTCCTGCACCTCAACAACCCTCACCCGCACCTTCTAATAACCCCCACGTCCCATCGTGACCGAGACCAGCGGCGGAGGAAACCAGAACCCCAGCAACCCTGTCGAGGATCCTTCTCAACCCACCAACGCCGACAACTCAAATACTGGCGACGTCACAGATGCACCAGCACAGTCTGCAGTTGAACTCACCACTGTCGTCACCGACTTTGTCACTGGAACCGACGGTGTGGTCACAGCCAGCGCCAAAACTATTGTCAACGTCGTTGTCAACAATGCCGTCGTGATAACTTCTGCTGGTTTCGGGAGGATTCCTACGAGCGGTTTCAATCAATCTGGAATTATCGGTCCGTCTGGCGCTGCATCTGGATCTATCGACTCTCCATCATCAAGTTCGGCCAGCCCCAACGTTGCCTTGTTGGCAGGAGGGATCTGTGCAGGATTGATTGCGGTGGTGGGAGCCATTGGTTTGTTCCTTGTTCGACGGAGCGCGCGGAGGACACGTGAAGCCAAAGTGGAAAAGTCGTTCCAGCATGCAAATGGATTTGGAGATACTTACGGGAACGGTGGAGGAGGACACATGAAATTTGTGAATACATCTCCTGTTCACGAAAATACTATGGCTCAGCGGGCTGATCACAATGAATATGCTGAACCGTATTATGCCACCACCCAAGTATCCCCAACACCCGTGACCTACATCCCCAACACGTCCGAAAAGCACAACCGCACAACCAACCCCACCAAATCTACAGGCAAAACCGGCTTGTTTACATCAGCTCCATCTTCCAGCCGCTTTAACAGCCCCCACGGCAAGGTCGCTTCTTACACTGATGAATACACAAAGGACTCATATTACGACGATAGTAAATACTACGATTACAATGAAAGTGCACCTCAAGGTTCTTCAACGTCTGTGTTTCCGGCTGAGAGACCGTATGAGTCTAAGAAAGCTATTGAAGCTGGCGTTGTTGCTGCACCAAGGAGAGCGCATCGGGGAAGGGTTGAAGATGTTAGAGGAAGCATGTTGGAGGAAGCACCGCCGAGGTATTCGATGGGCAGGCTATAACATACTGGCCGTTGTATAAGTTATCAAGCTATAGAGTGTAGAGATTTTTTAAACAAGATTATACAACAGTGGCCGAATCCACTAAATGAATAAGCTTAATCGTTGAATAATATTTTTACGAGTTATGGGCATTTATGTCACCCTTCCCAACCAGTTTTTAAATTGGCGCAGAATACTGGTGATAGTGCGCTTGTAATCATAAACGCTATCCGATGACATTCTGAAAACGGAACGGTTGAATCTTTGACAAATCATGATAACAACTCAAAAAGAAGTCAAACCATGTTGATTCAAAAGGTTTACCAAACACAACATCCTCACTCAGGGGAGCCGACCAACTCCATCATTACCATCACCGCACGCACTTGTCTTTCATGATGGCAGACTTTCAATTCTCTTATAATACGTCTACAGCACAAGGTTCTGGTGGTGTCGGTAGTCCAAGATTTGTCGTTCGAAAGTCTAAGGATCGTGGTATCATCGACCATGGCTGGCTCGATACCAAGCATACCTTTTCATTCGCAGGATATTATGACAGGAGATTTGAAGGTTTTGGCCCACTGGTAAGTGTCCATTATTCTTTGAAGCATATTGAACCACTGCTCTGTCCAGCCTTTTTTTAGAAAGTCGCTTTATACCTTTTTTATTTACAGTTCCCGTATTGTAGAGAGTCCTCAATGAAGATAAGGTAGCCCCCGACAATGGCTTTGGAACACACCCGCATCGCGAATTCGAGATCTTTTCCTACATCGTAACTGGCGCTCTCCGTCATCAAGACAGCATGGGAAATCAAGAAGTCCTTCCCCGAGGCAGCATTCAATTCACATCGGCTGGCAAAGGCATAACTCATTCCGAGATGAACAACTCCAAAGAAACCCCCGTTCACTTTCTTCAACTGTGGGCAAAACCAAAATCCCGAGGACTAAAACCCAGCTACGCAACGATACAAGTGTCTGACGAAGCCAAGACTGATACTGCCCATCCGATTCCTTTGATCATCCCTGTGGATGTAAAGGCCAAGCTAGGTGGCGCGAAATTCCGTGACATTGCGAGAAAGAAACTCATCGGCATTCATCAAGACATGTACATGTTTGCATCCATATTAAGCCCTGGAAAAGCGACGCGACATCAAGTGGTCGGCATCAAGCGTCTCGGATACGTTCACGTTATTGAATCCGGTACAAAGTCGGTCGTGGAGGTGACAGTTGCGAATGGGACTGTGAAGGCGAGATTGGAGGAAGGCGATGGCTTATTCATACACGATATGAGTGAAGTGGATGAGCTGATGTTTACTTCTGTTGGGAAAGGTAAAGCTGAATTTGTCTTGCTAGATATGGTGAAGGAAGCTTGAACAAACCATGGGCTTTTCGGTATTCTCTTTTAGACTCGCATTCCATTTTTATCGTAATTAATTCTACTCATCCACCGTTCAAACCTGCGCTTGTAATGATCCTATATGTTTTATTAAATCAATTGCTGGAACGCAAAGGGAGCCACTGCATAATACCCAAGCTGCTTACGTGTTTAGCTGTAAATGCTTTTAAACATCAAAAGTATAAATGTATCTTCACTTCACAGGCTGAGATCGTGAAAAAGAGCGTCCGTACATATGATCATCCTTTGTGCAAAAAAGAATTGATAACGTGTCCATACGAAAGGCGTTTACTGGAGACAGCCCGTCCAAAGAAAATACTGACGGCATCATACAATCTGTCAAAACGTCATTCCCTTATACCTCATTCAACCACTCCGGATGCGTAATGGTCGTCTGTTGGCGGGTACATTAAGGACAGCATGCAGGCCTGACAAACCATCCAATATTCATCCGTTTCCGATCTGCCTACAAAAACAGCAACACCAGTCAGCCTCCTTACAGAGGTACATGCAAAACATCATCTTGAGAACAGCATCCCGTCGTCCAGATACCCTATATCGACTCTTTGCATTAAGAAGCATCACGTCGCTACCATCCGTATCATCTTTATTTCCAAACACACCTTCTCGTCAGCACAATCTTTACAGAGCTATGACTACTACAAAGTGGGCTTTCTTTTTCGTTCATTACCATTCTACTTCGTAATAGAAGCTAATAGCATCTACAGCCCCGTCCTCAACAGCAACATCTATAAGGTCAGTCTTCATAATCTTTCTCTTTTTGTTTGAATGCCGTGCTGATTGACATGTTTCGTAATTCAGTGGGCAGATCAAAAAGATGGCGAATTCCGTCGTCAGGTCTCGTCCTTCCGTAACTTTGTGGGATCAGAGGAGTTTCCTGCCGAGAAGGGTAGATACCACCTGTACATCTCTTTAGCTTGGTAATACCCCATTCTTTCTCTGTTTTTGTTTCATTGACTCGTCGATATCTAATTATTTCCCCTCGTTTTCTCTCCAGTCCTTGGGCACACCGTGCCTTGATTTTCCGCTCTTTGAAAGGTCTCGAGGATGTCATCTCCCTTTCAGTTGTGGATTATCTTATGGGCAAAGATGGTGAGTTTCATTCTCAGACAGACAATATATTAATGGCTACTTTAGGTTGGCACTTTAGCATGCTGAGGAGACTCCTGGAGCTATCCCCGACACCGTCAACGGAGGTAGGATGAATACGCGTTATCGCCTGAGCGATTTAGTTTTTTCCTATTTACTTTACTATCTTTTCTCATCCTCAACAACCTCTCCATGGTCTTTCTTTTAACATCAATACCTCATTTTTTAAATAGCTAAATATATCCGGGAGGTTTACTTCAAGGCCAATCCTGAGTACAGTGGACGCTTCACTGTTCCTGTTCTTTGGGACAAAAAAACCCAGACGATTGTCAACAACGAGTCATCCGAGATTATCCGTATGTTCACACCGCCTTCAACGAATTGTAAGTACAATGTCGACCAATTTTGATTTAACATATTTTTTTATCCAGCTCAGCCATCCTTCTCTTGACCTCTACCGTCCGAACTCTCTGCTGAAATTGAACGAGATTAATTCTTGGATTTATGATCAGATCAATAACGGCGTGTATAAGTCTGTAAGTTACTTCTCCGTTTTTTGAGATTTATATTATCACTTTACTTTCATTTTATTCTACTGTCGTTTTTCTAGATTATATGCTAATTTTTGTATTGACCTACTGTTACTAGGGCTTCGCTACTGCCCAAGATGCATACATCAAGAACGTCGAGACACTTTTCGAGGGCTTGGACCGCGTTGAAGGCATTCTCGAAGGCAAGACTTGGCTCGTTGGTGGAAAGCTTACAGAGGTATACTTAAAGCATCCGGACATCAACACATATTTTAAATACCGCCACTAATTCGCTTTATATTATCTTAAAAAAGGCCGATATTCGTCTCTTTACTACCATTGTGAGGTTCGACCCCGTTTACCATACCCACTTCAAGTGCAACAAGAAGACGATTTCCGACAACTACCCCAACGTATGTTATCATTTACCATCATATTCAAACTGATGCGTTTTATTTATCAGATCCTTCGTTGGACGCGTCAAATTTACCAGATTCCTGGGGTAAGTCATCATGGTTTTCTATTTGATATACAAGTATGCGAATGTCTTGTTCAATTTTCTTGCTATTTTAGATCGCTGAGACGGTCGACATGACTCACATTAAGCGTCACTACTACATGTCTCACATTCAAATCAACCCATTCCAAATCGTCCCTGTTTGGAACGGACCAGACTTGACCGAGCCCAAGTATCCCACCAATATCTTTGATTTACGTTTGCTTTTTTTCGACAACTTTTTTGTACATGTCGCTTTTTTCGATTGTGTTTTATTCGTTGATGGCTCTTTGCGTTATTTCCTTTTGGGCGTTTTTCTTTGCATTGCTTTTGAAATGTACATTTGAGTGTTTTAGGGAATAAACTTGCCTCATTTTCTTGATTTTTCGACTGATTTTCGGGTTTTAGACAAAGACTTTTGTGAGATGATAAACACACGTGGAATATACGAGATTGAAATTAACATGACGTGGGGATTTTATATTCGAATGAATGTAAGCTTTTCATCGCGAATGAATGTAAGCTTTTAAAAGGTGCTAAAAGTTTGTGGCTGTATGATATTGATGGAGAAAATGTCGTGCGCGCGAGGCACTTATCATGTGGAATATATGGAGTGTACAACGACGTGTGGTGAAAAAGCTTTTGCTCATGGGAATCACACAAATCTTTGTTTAATGTAAAGGTACGTTGATAAAACAAAAAGGAATTCAAACGAAAAAAACTGATACCAGGTATATGTGATGAAACCGCAATAAGATACAAAGAAAGAAAAAAGAAGAAAAGAAGAAGAAGCTCGTGAACAACAAAAATCGTTACAAGTCGCAGCCCTAAACATTATCTCCCTGAAAATTAATCGAATAACAAAACGGATCGTTCTCTTTACTCTGCACATAAGTCCTATTAAACCCATTCCCCACCTCCGATGATCCATACAAGTCAAATAAACCTCTGGCGCGCAAACCTCCCCATCCGCTCGATTCAACAACCAAGCCGGGAAGGGCACCAAATAAGCCGCATTAGATTGCACGCAGGCAAACACGACTGCAAGGGAGACAGCAAGACCCGAGTCGAGGGCGGCGGAGAGAACGTAGGCGTGTTTTCTCTCACCATGTGTGACGATAGCGTTTTGTGTAGTAGTTGATGAGGACGCCGAGGAGGAGGGGGGTGATGAGATCGGAGCGGGCGGAGCCGACAACCGCCTGGGACCATGAAGAAGGAGGGGGATGTTGATGAGATGGAAGAAGGAGGTTGGGAAGTAGCGGTGGAGGAGGTAGGGGATGAGGGGGGCGAGGAGGCCGATGGGGAAGCCAAGGAGGGTTGCGTAGTAGGGGGAGGTAGGGCCGAAGAAGCGGGATGGACCGATTGCCCCCCAGATTGCTCCGGCGTTAAGGAAGACGTTGTAGCTGTTTGCTGAAAGAGGGGTTTAGAGGATAAATAAAAAGGGGGGATGTGGAAGGTAACGAGACGGGGAGGAGGTGCCGGAATATGACTCACCACTCCATCCTAAAGGTGGTCACTCTGGATTTTCCACAGTTTCGGGGAATTTGGATCCTCATCCACAACTCGAAGGTTTGGATCTCGTCCGAATGACTCGTAGATACTGAATGCTACGAAAACGTTGATGACAGAGGAGACGAGCGTGGAGGACAGCTGGGCAAGAAACATGGCGCGAGGTGGGACTTTGACGTAGTGGCCGAGCTTTAGGTCGGAGACCATAAGGAGACCTTGGTACATGGCCATGTAGGAGAGGGTTCTACATCATTACAGCCAAATGCAAGGGTTCATTAATATTCAAACAAATACAGGGGATATTAAAAAAAATTACTGATAGGACAAAACAATCGAAATGCTCAGAAAAAAAACCAAAAAAGTAGACTCACTTGAACGCCATAACCGCCGCAATCCTTCCGGGCAAAATCAATCCAATCACCAACTCCGACATAACATTCAACCCTACCTGTTGTCCACTGATAGCCTGCACGATCCCAATCGGCAAAATCGACACCACCGCCAACGCAAGCGCCATCAGAACACCCCACCAAGGGAGATCGAATCCACCGAAATGGCATACAATGGACCCGATAATGATGTTGAAAAGGAGGAGGCAATGTACCAGAGATCTGGGACGTCAGGGTAGACGTCCATGAGACGCGCGTGGAGGTCGTGGGTGTCGAGGTCGCGGAGGGGGTGGTGAGACGGTGGTAGATGTCGGGACCGTACCAGAGGGCGGCGTGGACAAGGGCAGAGGAAAAAGCCTGCGATGGGGCCGGTTAGTGTGTGACGGGATTAATCAGATCAGCGCGTGGAATGAATCAAATATATAAGAAGCGAGTATAAACGTTATTAATACGTTGACGCGCTAACCCCAACTCGTCAAAAATAAAAAAAAAAAAAAAAAATAACTGAATCAGAAAAATAATAAAAATAATAATATATAGAGACTATAAAACTAAATTAAATCACTACCACTCACCACAAACGCCGCATATACTCCACCGCAAAAATAAGTACTAATATAAACCGGTTTCATTTCCTCATAAAACCCCGTATTCAACGTCAAATTCTCCCGATGTACAAACTCTCGTGCAGGAATAGCGGTTCCATTGTAATTAAGAGTTCAATGGAATTCAGGGTTCGGCCAAACGGGAAATGAAAGAGCGGATCGGTTGCCATTGTAGGATTGTGTGGGGTCGGTGCCGAGACGTTGGTCCGCGCCAAAGGCGTTGAAAAGAGTAGAGGAGGGGGGTGAGGAACCAGACGAGGAACCATACTATAGCGTAGATTCGGGAAAGAAACGATGGTTCAGCAAATAAGTCCGGAAAAGAAAAGGAAAGGGCAGGAAAAAGATGGACGTGAAATTAAAAGAGTCGAAAAGAAAACGTAATGCTTACATCCAAAGACTTGATTCATTAAAGCCCACAAAGCGACGTAATCGGGGCCAACGGTCCTATAACATTCCAATCAAACGACAAACTCCCCACCCCAAAGTCCTCCATCGGGCATCGCCGATCCAACAATCTCGCTAAATCCGGGTCCGGCATCAAGGGGGCGACATAGCATAACACTGAGACGGTGGAAAGCACCGGCATAATGTAATTTGGAAGGACTTGGTAAAGGCTGCAGCGAGGGTTGTGAGCCAGTAGAAACGAAACGGGATTGGGAGGTTGAGGATGGGGTTGTGTCGTAGGCGAGGATGGGGACGCGGTGGAGGGAGTTGAGGAGGGCGACGATGGAAAGGTTGCCTGGCCAGAGCATGGCGGAGGGACGGACGAGGAAACGGCGGCAGAGACCTTTTGTTTGTAAATAAAAAGGGTCATTATTGAAGAAAAGAGGAGAGTAAAGTTAAGGATTACCTGCGAGACCGTAACCAAAGATTTGGGTGACAATAGCAAAGACGATACTGGCGGTTAAGCTAAGATCTTCTTGATATAGTTGAAACTGATATGTTAGTAATATTAATCTAGTAACAGTAGTACCTTTTGTCCAATAATGTTGTAGAGTGCATAAGCTACATATTTAAATTTGTCCATCAGCACTAAATCTGGTTTGTATGGAAAAAAGACCTACCCGTATTCGCTCCTGAGTTACAAAACACGTAAATAAGGGCATGTTCTTTATGATTAAATCTGCCCGGATTTAACGTCATATCCCACCCAAATACTCTAAACTTCGTCGTTGGAAGCACAGCTGCCATAAACAAATCCACACGGATACGCCAACAAAACTCCAATGAAAGGCTAGCATGCTAAATATTCGATTAATATTGGTAAGTGTAAGGTTTTGAGGTACTTACAAACATGTTGGTTCGAAATGAGAACAACGTGTTGGCGGCTGCCAGGATTGAGCAGAAGAATAGACCTAGAAACCATGCTCGAAAGGTGGAAGCCGGGAGTGTTGGATCGTCGGATCGGGAAACAACGGCGTCGACAATGTCGTAGATTTCATCAATGTAATCTTCTTCTTCGTCGTCAATAAAAAGGGGTGGGACGCGTTTTTTTCCGTCGGAGTCGGTTGGGGAGGATCCGTCATTTTTGGGGTAGAAGAGGGTGCTGAAGGGGGAAGTAGGCAGAGGATCGTTTCGCGGCATCGGTATCGTCAAATAGGCTGCTTTGAAGGTGAGGCTGGAGGGGGGAGTCTTGATTCTCAGATATGCTTTTCTTCTTAGAGGACGCGGAGGTTGAAGCATGGCCAGAGGAGTTACATTTTGTGGAGACCGAACTTCCAGTCGACATGATGGAATTAAACGAGGTTGTGGCGGATGATGACGGTACGGTTTCAGTAGCTGTCGGTAACGTGAACGTGAAAGTCATTTTCTTTTTTGGCTTTGTGTCCTTTTTCATAGCGCCTATTTGATCAATACTAGGGTTTTGAAGAATCATGGTTGAAGACGGCTGAGGTTTTGGTGGATCCATCTTGTTAAGGTTGTTTGAGGTGGAGGTGACAGAGATGGACAATGAAGGGTGAGTCAAGTCCTTCTTCCGTGAGCTAGGTTTGAAGCGATGCTGCGGTTAATGAGGAGGTGGAGGTCTTTGGAGCATTTTCTGCTGATGGATTAGATTTTCCTGTTGCTGTCGGGTTTGCTGATATGGAATCCGCCGCAAGATCCGACGTGTTGGAGCCATCAACTCTGTTTGCACCCGTCATCGACATTGGTAGCTGCTGTACTGTCGAATTTGCGTTCGTTAATGCCGTTGTATTTCCAGCTGGCCGTGCCAGTATGGATTGCTGAAGCTGAAGAATTTGTTCTGCTGAAGCTGAAGACTGGCCTGCAGTATCTGAAGTTGGACGAGTTTGTCGGCGTCGGTGACATGTGGTTGTGCCGTTACGTTGGTCATCATGGGCGGTGGAGGTTGAATGAGAGTCTGCCGAGAGAGATCAACGTTAAAAGATGGTATTGGCGTGGTGGTTGATGAGGCTGGGATGTTTATCAAGGTGGTGACGGAAGGCTGGCGGAAAGGAAATGTAGGAGGCTGAACATTCGATATCAAGGATGCGGCAGGAACAGATAGAGATGTAGAAGGAGCTGGACCGGATGGCAATGCGGTAAATTGCTGCAGATGCTGATCTGTCATGGATGGAGTGAAGGGCGCGAACGCGGTTTGTGACTGCTGAGGTATTGGTATGTGGTCTGGAAATGTCATGCTTGACAAGGTTGGTATCCTTTGAGGCGCCACTGGCCCGCCAGCAGCGCCAAAACCAGATGCCAAAACTGTTGTCCCTAGAGTGGCTCCAGGAGGTACTGTGACTCCACCCAGCGCTTGGAGTGCTGGTATCTTGATGAAGGCTGTGGTTGGCGGCATGATGAGTGGATAATTGAGTAACAGATTGTGAACGTTGTTGTTGGTTAAGTACAGCAGAAGCAAGGGCAGCTTCCAGTTCTTTTTTCTTTAACGCAAGCTTTTGTTGAGTCTCTGCGTGTGTCTGTTGCAGCTGTAGAATCAGAGAAGATGGAGGATTGATCGACGTGACGTTGATGGTGGTAGAGTAGTAGTAGTTTGAATGCGCGATGCTGAAGATGATGCAGCACTAGCAGAAGCGGCTGCAGAGGTATTACTCGACTGTGGCGTTGGTAATGGTGGTGGTAATGGTGGTGGTGGTGGTGATGATGATGATGATGATGATGGTGGTGATGATGAATGATGATGATGTGGTGATGAGGTGTCGTCAGCCATTTCTATTACAGAGTCGTCGCCGTAATGGTCATAAGTGCTGAGGCGTACTAATTAATTAATAAATGAATGAATAAATGAATGAATGAATAGAAATAGTGCACTTTTGATTGGATAATGGGCACATAATAATGAAATGAAAATGAAAATGAAAATAATAAATAAAAAAAGATGCAAAAGGTATCACAAAGGTATTATTATTATTCCATCAGACCCCTCTCACTCACTTAAACACTTTCAGATGAGAGAGCGTGTACTACCATGTACCATTTAATTAATTAATTAATTCAAAACACGCGGGAGAGAGGCCGATAACCTTTTGTTACACAATGTTTAGAAATCCCATTCAATTATATAATAATAATAATCAATTAGTATACATTTACTAATTAGATACTGGACGGACATTTCCTTTTTCTTGTGCTCACTCACCCATATTCCATCTCACTTTAAAATCAACTGTGAGCCATCATCCATCCATCCATCCATCCATCCATCCATCCATCCATTCATCCATCCATTCATCAGTGGTATCCCCTCTTACGCCGTCACTGTCACCACCTTCATCAAGCTACCTCGCAGATCCTTAAAGTACACCAACACCTCTTTCCGTATTCAAGGGTGCAGCTGGAACTCTTCTTGACACCCCACCAATCTAATCTCGAAGGGGAATGAGCACCTCCACTTCAAGAACTTATCACAAGGACATGATGGCTCATTCTACAAAGAGCAATGGTACGTTTGGCTTGAACTTTTATTCTTACTTGCTTTTGTGTTTTATCGAGTTGGGAACGTGGGATCTGGATAACATGCTTTACATGTGGCCATGCAACGGATGGAATGCACACGATAGATTGCCATGACTCGACGGCATCACCACTTTCCCACACTTTCCAAAAGAAAAGAACGTACCGTGGCTAATTGAATCCGTTGACACATTTTTTTACCTCACAACGCCACAGCCGTGGAGCCTGGTCTAGCCCCTGGGGACATGAACGAAATCAAAGAAGCCCAAGCTAGAGCCGCCTTCTCAGATTCAAAACATCAAGATCAACCCGCTCATCTTGAAAATGCAAGTGTCTATGATGGTCAACCCGGTGATAATGGAGATGACGACGAATACCTTGACGAGATTTACGACATCGTTGACGCTGTCGTCCCACGGACAGATGATCCTACAATGCCTGTCATCACGTTCCGTGTCGTAATCCTTGGTGGATTCTTTTGTTTAGCTCTTTGCTGTGCGAATACGCTCTTCACATTCAGGACAAATTCGTTTTACACCAACCCGTTTATTGGTGTCTTACTTTCTTATCCTCTCGGGAAGCTTATGGAAAGGTATCTTCCAAAAGGGATGCTAAATCCAGGGCCTTTCAATTATAAAGAGCATGCCCTCATTTACATTTGCTGTAATTCTGGAGCCAATACCAGTTTAGTATTTTATCCTTTTTCTTGTTCTCTGGGGTATACACGAATAGTATGGAAGCCCCACAACAATGTTTTTTGTTTACTCTTTCTATTCCTTTCTGTATATACTAAAATAATTTCCTTTTTTTTTTGTTGCTCAGGCTATGCCCTTTACAACATCATCGGACAGGTTTGTTACAAGCTTGATTACTTTTATTATCAGTTCTTATTTATTATTCCGTTGTGGCATTTATGTCCAATTTTGTACCTTCTTCTCAACTAATCCATGGAAACTCTTCATTTAGAAATATCAACTCTACCAAGAATCGTTAGGCTTTACAGCATCCCTCTTATTTGCCATCAACACCCAAATCTTTGGATATGGCTTGGCTGGTCTTTGCCGTCGTTACCTGGTTCGCCTAGCAGCGTAAGATTTCATTTCTCACAGTTTTTATTCATTCGTTTTCTTATGTGTGGCCCTAAAATGCGCTTTTATTCCCCTTAATCATTCCTACCCCCATCTTCTAGATGCTTTGGCCTTCAAACCTCTCCATCGTCGCCCTCCTCTTCTCCCTTCACGACAAACCCGGCCCAGACGAAGTCTACCGGACCTCCCGCTACAAGTTTTTCTGGATCGTCGCGGGCATTACCATGTTATGGCAATTCGTTCCGGGATACTTTGCGCCCATTTTCACCGCCATCTCTGTTCTTTGCTACGTCGCACCTTCGACCTCGAACCCCCAGCTTACGAGGATGTTGGGATCAGCAAACCAGGGATTCGGGTTGTTGTCGTTGTCGTTTGATTGGAATGTTATCGGTACTTTGTCTCCTATAACTACCCCTCTTTGGGCTTTGCTCAATCAAGTTATCGGATGTAAGAGATTTTTTTCAAATGTGCAGACTTTGAATTCCTCGGATGAATTCCTTTGGGTCTTGAAAATAGACTAATATTTATTGCTTAGTATGGATCATGGTCTGGATTCTCACTCCGATTTTGTGGGTCAACAACGCCTTTGGCATTGACCAAAAACTCGGAGCCGACCCCCGCGATGGAGCCAACGGTACAGGGACGTTCCCGCTTGGCCAGGCCATGAACACACCTTTCCTCTTTGACAGGAACGGCACACGTATTCAAGTGAGGAATCTTGTAACGTTGCCGGATTTAGTACTTGATAAGGACTTTTATGATTCCAAGAAGCCGATCTATATCACGACCTACTTTGCGATGGAGTACTTTTCGTCTTTTATGGTGGGGGGAACTTGTTTTCGCCGTTATGGTTAATTATTTTTTTTTTTTGGGTTTCTTTTTAGGTGTTTGTGGCTGCTATTGTGCATGTCTCACTTTGGTATGGACGGGATATTTGGGTGCGATTCCGGACTGCTATTAAGGATTTGGATGCTGGGGATATTCATGCGCGTCTTATGGACGTCTGTGAGTGATTTTTCTTCTTGAATAATTACTGCGTCCCTCGCTATATAATCAATATTGATTCATTTTGTTTTTTCAGACCCCGAGGTTCCGGACTGGTGGTATATCACAACCCTCGTCATCAACATTGGTATCGCCATTGGTGTCTGCCAATGGGGTGGCTTTGACCTTCCATGGTGGGGCGTCCTTCTCGGCCTTGCCCTTGCTGTCGTCTCAATCCTTCCTCTCGGTATCATCCAAGCTATTTCTGGTCAAGGCATTGGCCTCAATGTCATGTCCGAATTCCTCATCGGTCTCATTCTCCCTGGTCGACTCTCTGCCGTCATGTCCTTCAAAACTCTCTCCTACATGTCAATGTATCAGGGTCTCCTTCTCGTCTCTGACCTCAAACTTGGGCATTACGTCAAGATTCCCCCGAGGTCCATGTTCCTCGTCCAACTGTTCACGTCGATTGTGTCGTCGATTCTCAACGTGTTTATCGCCAAGACGATTTACGAGAGTTTTGGGAAAACTTGCCAAATCAATGCACTTACTGGAAAGGAGGAGTGTTTGTGGAAACTTCAGTCTGAGCCACCGTTTGGGTGGTCTGCGACGGGCTATAATGTTTTCCTCAATGCTGGAGCTATCTGGGGGGCTATTGGACCTGCAAAGTTTTTCGGACCGGGGTCACCTTATGAATGGACTTTGATTGGGTTTGCTCTGGGTCTCATTCTCCCGTTTATTCCTTGGACCATGCATCGGATTTTCCCGAACGGGTATTGGCATCTTGTCAACGTCCCTCTTCTCGTTGTGTTCCCGGGCTTGGGAGCTGGTTCCACACGATCTGAGATGATCACCCCTCTTGTTGTTGGTATTACTGTCAATTATTTTGTCAAAAAGTATCGACACGCTTGGTGGAAGAAATACGCGTACGTGCTGTCTGCAGCGCTTGATTCTGGGCTTGCCATTGCGCTCACGATTCTCTTTTTGGGATTCCAGGCGGGGATTGGAGCTACCAATGACAATGAAGCGAACAAGATCTTCCCTTATTGGGGGTTACATCGGTATGATGGGGAGATTTGTGCGCCTGATTTCTTTTTGAGGTGTAAGGAGAATGAGAATCAGGGGAAGAGTTGGGGTGGGAAGTATTTTATGGTGGAGAGTATAGATCCTTATTGTACGAGTATTAATTTCCAAAATAAGAGTGGGAAGGCGATTGTGGAGGCTATTGCGGCGGGGGTTTTGAATGCGACGGGGTTGTGATTTGGAACTGGTTTTTTTTTTTTTTATCAATCCTTATCCCCCTTTTACTATCACCACCATCTCCTTTGGTCGCTGTATCTGTTCACGGTTCCCACCTTCCATCCATTCATTTTTATCCCTGTCTCAAATGACTCTATAAGCGGGCCCCCTCCCGCGTCTCTTTCCCTCATTTTCAAACATATTCTTTTTAGCGGTTCGCGGGAGGGCGGGGGGTTTTTTTTTTCATATTCCCTGCATTTGTTTGGGGATGAATGCAATCCCCCCACCTTTTTTGTTTAGTTGTAAAAACTTGGCGCGCTGGTTTCGTCTAGGTTTTTTATTTTTTACGCACTTTTTTTCTTTTCACGACGCTTACACCCCCTTTTTCTTTGTATCCTTTGATAGGATAAGGAGAGGAGGTTGGGGGGGGGGGGGGGGGGGGATGCGGATATAATGGTGTTATTTTTCTATTCCTTTTTTTTGTACACTGCGTTCCGGTCTTTTAATATGTCTTTGAGCATTTTTTTTTTGGGTGGCGTTTTTTTTTTTTCGTGACGCGTTTTATCCCTTTTTTGTTTTGAGTTTAAATCACAAGTTACTTCATAGGTTTTTATGTGAGTTTGTTTTTGGTGAATGAGCTTTTTTTTGAGATATAAAGAGGGGTTCATGGCTGCTACAATCGCGTCCATGACTCGCGATATCCTGCATTAAAGATGATACGCGCCCGCATGCACAGAGATACTTACACCACCCTAAAGGAAAATCTTTGAAAAATGGCTAGTGGGATTTGAGGCTATAAGCGGGTGCATGTGCAATCTATAAAGGAGGTTGATGATGATGTGGTTCGTTTCTGGTAAGTTCAAGGAAATGGGGTAACGTCTTTTATGTAGTGGCGGGATCACCCTTGAATGGATGACAGGAATAAGAAGAGTGAGGTGAAAAGCGATATGCAATACCATTTTGAGAAATCGTATTGATGAGTTTTTTCCCTTGTTGATGAAACCTCCGGGTTGGTAGTTATTCATCAGACTTTTCACCATTAAAGTAACCACGACTCACAATTTCGTTTGTTGTTTATTTAAATAATGGTATTTTTGGTTAGGATATTAATCACGTCTCTGCGACGTGATTGTGGGCCGATTTGCGTGCTTGATATTTATTGTATAAATCATCCATAATTGTTGCTCTTTCCCCTTTCACATTACCTTATGCTAACGATACTTTTATTAGTTGTGTCTATGCGGCTGATCTGATCTAAATACTGATTTTCACTGTAAATGCATTTTTTTTAAATGAAGAATCCGTTTGTGTTGGATGATGATGATGCTAGCAATTCTGTGAGCGTATTTAGGAGAAAAGTTCAACATATCGCTGTGATTCTCTCATAAATAATCAAAAAAAGACTCGGACAATTTCGCATGCAACCATCACAACCACAACCTCTGCGGCTTACCGGCGTTCCCGTTGGTATAGTTTTACAGCTGTTATCATTCTCTTATACTTCTAGGTGCATTCATTGTCTCTCCCCAACATGCCCACACTTTATCCACACATCTTCGCACATTGCATTGGTTGAAGACCACAGGAACTAAAGTAACGCCATACGATGATGAGACGGGGCGGGTCGCTGTTCATTTGAATACGAGAGGGGCTGGGGAGATGGAAAGGGGGGAAGGGATACATCGGGATGAGGTAGTAAGACTTGCGGGGGAGATAGGAGCGGTTTGGATGCAGGGATTAAGGGTGGGATCAAAAGAGATCCGAGCGCACAATACAGGAAGAAAGTCAACGTTTCGGTATGTTTCTAATTTCGTTCTTATTTTTATTGACTGCAATTGTCTTTTTTTTTTAGTTTTATTGAACTGTTTGCTGGGATAGGAGGGTTTCGGTTTGGTCTTGAACCGTTAGGCGGGACTTGTGTGTTTGCGTCAGAGATATCGGCAGAGTG
The DNA here is from genome assembly GCA_025449115.1 of Chytridium lagenaria. Taxonomy (NCBI): domain Eukaryota; kingdom Fungi; phylum Chytridiomycota; class Chytridiomycetes; order Chytridiales; family Chytridiaceae; genus Chytridium; species Chytridium lagenaria. Next base: position 56,231 of record JAHLKC010000096.1, read on the forward strand.
TCGGCGAGTGTATTCTAGGTACCATTTTAGCGAGGAAAGGAAGAAGCGGAGAAGGGAATGGAGTAATTATTCAGGCGCGGCTGGTCTGCGAGAACCGGAAGAGGAGGATGAAGAGGAGATGCTTGTTGGTGATATCACAGAGGTGGACGCTTGTAATATTCCAGACTTTGACCTTTTGACGGCGGGATTTCCATGTCAAACTTTTTGTAAAGTTGGACCGAAAACGGGGTTGAGGGATGTGAGAGGGGAGCTATTTTTCGAGGTGTGTAAGCATCTTACGACTTAACTTTAGTGATGTGTTATAGCGTAAATGGCATTAACGTCTGGTTTCTGTCTTAGATAGTACGCATTTTGCATGTAAAGCAACCACGAGCGTTTATACTGGAGAACGTGGCTAACCTTGTTGATTTTGAAAACGGGGAGGTATTTGAGTTAATCTTGGGTCATCTTGAGGGTGTTGGATATGAGTGAGTTAACTTTTTTTGTTCTCGTTCTTCTGCAGCTATAAACTTCAGTCACAATGATTTCGTCTAATAGCTGTCGCAGATGCCATTGGAAAGTGATTGATGCCGCTGCTTATCTCCCTCAAGTTAGAAAGCGCGTCTACATAGTTGGATTTCGACACGGCACTTTAAGAAGCGACCGTATACCATTCGAATGGCCGGAGGCTTCCATCGACTCCAGTATAATTCTTAGATCCATTCTCGACCCTGACCCTCCTTCGCCTGACCTCTTATTGGCTGAACGGCACATGAACGTTGTAGCCACTACATGGGGATACCGTCCCCTTACAACAGAAAAGGGCGAACTTTCAAATGAACAAAAGGGAGAGGATGGACTGGTAGAAGAGATACTGCACCAAACAAAAAGCGTTAAGGGAGGGTGGGATTGGAGAACTGCAAAAGTGGATGGGAAAGCTAGGACGCTCATGTCAAGTTACAAAGTCGGATTTCGTCTATACTCCGAATTTGTTCCGGTCCCTATTCCGGAGCCTTTCGCGTCTGGCGATATTGGCGAAGGGAAGGATGGTCGCACTTCACGGCCTCTTGGGTCGTTAAGGTTTTACTCGCCCAGGGAGTGTGCCAAGATTATGGGCTTCCCTGAGGATATGGTGGAGGTGTTTCCAAAGCCAGGAGAGAAAAGGAAGGAAGGCAAGAAGGATAAAAGCGGCGATCTTGAAGCGATGGAAGCGAATATCGAAGGGAACGCCCCCGGAATTGAGTTAAGAAATGCTGCGAAGCGGATAAGTGGAAGAGTAGATCCATCGTCAGAACATAGTGGTCCACCTCTTCCGCAAGTAAATGCATTTTACCACATGATTGGAAATGCGGTGTGTCCTCCTGTTATTCGAGCGATCGCTGAAGGCATTATTAAAGTTTTATAACTTTCGGGCGGGTTGATTTAAGTGATCTTCCAACTATCCTCACTGTACATCGCATCCTACTACTAGCATATAATTACATATATATAAGATCGGCTGGAATTAAAATTATCTCCCGTCGGGGGTTTTTTTTTCACTATAAAACCGATTGGTCTCGCATTCCTAGCTCTCCATTGTCTTAAATTCGAAACAGGGTCCTTGCAATCATCTACTTGCCATCATTCATTCTTTTTCTCCATTACTTCAACATATTGAGCAGCTCTGGGTGTACTACTGTGTCCCATACCTTTTATTCTTACCTCTAAGTTATTTCAGAAACAATGATAAATTATATTGAATACAACTTCCTTTGAAAAAAATGAAGAATACCCATTGAGCTACTAATAAAGTTAATCTTTATTTTGATTTTTGACTATCTGATATGGTTTCATATGAGCTACATTTACTTATTTTTTATTTTTTTGCTTATAATCATAAAAATATACACATAATAGAATCAACCGATTGGCTGTAGGGTTCGCCGTTATAGATGCCCTTACTTACTGGCATCCTTAGATATGGAGCTTGTAATTATTGGTGCCTCTTAATTGTTCTTACCACAATTAAGGTGTCGCATCAATCGCTAAATCAATCCGCTTTATTTTGACGCTTTAGTTCTATTGACAAAATCTTGTTTTGATGAAATGTGTTTCGACGTGGAGAGTCGGGATAATGCACTCTTTATCTTTTCCGCTTGACTCAATCCCAGCCGGAGTGTGATTTCCAGCTCTCCTCTTATTTTAACGTCTTGCTCCGATAACATGACGGCATGAAGAAGAGTGAGTCCGTTTTGCAGTTCAGACAGGGCTTCCTGAAGTCTTCCCGAGGCCTCAAGTGCTGCTCCAAGGTCCAGCATAGCAATTGCTCGGTCCAACAAAGTTCTGGATTCTTCTTGTCGTCTCTGGGATTCCTGAGAAAAGAGTGTAGTTTGATATTGGGGTTGGTTCCAAAAAGAAGATATTGTAAAGAATTTGGATAATCCAGAACTTAGTGTTGACGAAGACGTTGTTGCAACGAAGGAAGGAATGACTTTTTTAAGAGCCTCAGCTTTTTCTAGAGCGTACTCAATTAGAAGCCTTGTCCGCGCGCCGCTTTCTTTTAAAGAACCGGATGGACCAAGGAAGTCCAAATGCGAAAGGAAGTGCCCCACGGCTTTTGCATAAAGATCCAAAGAAGTTTTCTTGTCCGCAGCAGAAACCGCAGAAACATCCAAACTCTGAGCCTCCTTCAATGCTGCCATACCAGCGGATTCAGAAAAGGGCCCGGGCACGTACTCCAAATTAAGATAAGTATGCTTGCGAAGCGCAATACCGTCGATCCGACTAGACGGCTTCCTTTGAAGAGTTCCCGCCAAAAAGGCAACCGCGTCGGCGGATATTTCAACAGATGGAATAGGAAGAGGATCGGGGAATTCATCTAAAATCATTCTAAGAAGATGATCCAAGTCTTTCATATTTGCGAACGGCGGCGATCCCTGCAGCATTTCATAGAAAATGATGCCGATCGACCAATATCACTTAAAGTGTTGTGAGCCTGGCCCTTCAGAATTTCCGGCGCCACATAAAGGAGCGTCCCAACAGGAGTATTATCGACAGGTGTCGCGGAAGCGGTTAATGGAGATATCGTCTTCGACCAGTCAGCAATGCCGAAATCAGAAATTTTCAGTATAGGCCGATGATCTGCTGTTGCAGTGTTGAGGTCTCCTGATAGTAACAAGTTCTCAGACTTCAAATCTCGATGAATGACAGAATGCTCATGAAGGTATGTGACCCCTGAAACCAATTGCCGAAGAAAATATCTCGACTCCGACTCTTGCAGACGGCCTCCAAGTCTCGAGATGTAATCCTTCAAACTTCCCAAATTACAAAACTCCATGGATGAAAGACATAACGTGCGTCCCACTTTATGATCATCTTTAGCAAAGTGCAGAGTGGTCCATTAAAAACGAACCTCAAGATCTTCAAAGTCCACAATATGAGGATGGCGTAGGGCTTTCAATATTGTAACCTAGACTCGATGTTATTTAAATGAATCTTGGGCTCAGTCTCTTTGCACCTCTTGAAAAAGGCGGTCCAAGCGGCTTTTGCTTTCTTTAATTCTGTGCATGGGTATTGCTTTTGCCGCAACATGCTTTCGATTTTCATCTTTCCTGTCTCGCTGTTAGACCAAATCTTGGAATCAAACTTGGGTCGTCGATAGCTTACTTGTGCTTACAGAGGAAGACTTCAGCGGACGATCCTTTACCGAGTCGTTTGAGTGTTCGAAATGATGGTAACTCCATTTTTTTTCAGACAAAAAAATATCCCCATCATCATGAGTTGGGTCGTTGATCCTCAGGTCGCCCTTTCCATCTCGGCGCTTAGCCGTGAGTTAAAGGTAATTATTTAGAAGTAAGATGATCTCATGCGTATACTAATAAATTATTACATGCACAGGGTGTTATTCTTGCTGGCCGCGGAACGAGGTACGCTTAATCTCTTGCATCTTGGCAAAGCTAACTTTGCGGTGAAGAATGTTTCCGTTGACGGAAGGAGAGAACCTTCCCAAAGCCTTCCTTCCAATTGCTAATAAACCGATGATCTATTATCAACTACAATGGCTGGAGGATGCAAAGATAAACGGTAAACATTTTTATCATCGATCGCGCCATTACTAGTCTGGCGTATTCATCCCTCTTTTGCTTGCAGATATTCTCGTCATTTGTCTTGATACTTCCTACAAAAAACTTCATCATTATGTTCATAACGTTTATGAGAAATCAAACGAGGCCACAAAGATTGATGTAGTCAAGGTCAAGAGTGATGATGGGTTGGGAAGCGCTGATGTTCTTCGGCAGCACTCAAATAGGATCAAGGTTTGTAACGAAAGCGTTTGTTACTTTGGTCTTAACATGCTTGCCTTTGCCAGACAGACTTCATTCTTCTCAGTTGCGACATCATTACAAATTTCCCGCCGCATCGTCTCATTGATGTATATCGCATGCAATCTCCGACTGTCACAGCCTTGTTTTATGAAAGTTTAAAAGCGGAAGAGGCGTCGTCGTGGAAGAAGGATGATGATGCTTTACAGGAGTTTGTCGGTATCGACCATCGTACGTGCCAGCTTGTCATGACGACCCCGTTGGATGAGCTCGACGACGAAGAACTACCCATCAGAATCCCCCTGTTGGAAGCTTTCCCGATCGTTAAAGTGCACACTAAGCTCCGAGATGCGCATATGTATATCTTCAAGCATTGGATATTGGATCTCATTGCTGCTAAGCCCAAAATCAGCAATATAAGACGAGATTTGATTCCGGTACTGCTAAAAGCGCAATACTCTGGAAAGTTCATGAAAAAGGAAGGAATTGATAAACGTGGGTGCTACGATGTCTCTCGGCCCCTTCTTTTACTAACTCTTATATTCCAGTGTTGCCTTTGGATCAAGATACTTTCCTTCCAGCGCGGGACCTTTCTTCCACTGGCGGTGGATTTGTAGGATCGGACACAACTCCAAAAATCGTATGCACTGCGATTGTCCCGGGGCCTACATCAGGATATATCTTTAGGGCAAATACTCAATGGGCATACATGGAGGGGAACAAACAAATGACTAAGCAATTAACGGAGGGTTTAGTGGCGTCATCCGCTGAAATTTCTTCACGGGCGCAGGTAGGCTCTTACGCTTTCCATTATTTTTAAATATACGAAAAGGTTGGCCCAGACTCTATGGTTGGAGAAGGAACCAAAATTGGTGAGCGGTCGAGCGTAAAGAAATCGGTCATCGGCCATCACTGTGTTATCGGAAAGAATGTAAAAATTGCCGGCTCCATTATTATGGACCACTGCATTGTCGAAGACAAGTAAGTCTTTTCGTTGATTTGAGTATTCTGGAAGTTTGCTCACCCTTAAATTTAGTGTCAAGTTAGATGGTTCAATCCTCTGTAATACATCCAAAATTCACGAAGCGGCGCAGCTGAAAGACTGTATGGTTGGCGCAAGCTTTGTGGTTGAGAAAGAAGGTGAAAGATTCCCTATCGGTTGTTTATTAACTTAAAATAGCTCAAGCGAAAGGAGAAAGCTTTATTTGATGACTTGAAGATGTGATGGTATGATAGTGAAAAGAATAAATGAATCGGAGAGAATTTGACTCCAGAATGATCAGGGCTCAATCTTTTGCTTCTTTGCCTTCGAGCTGCCCAGCTGAAACTTTCTTTTCTCTTGCTTCGTGTCTTTATGTTCACTTAAAGCAGTTGATATGTCTTTTTCAACTGACGCATCACCACGCTTATTCAGAGGTAAGCTCGAAGAGTTTGGCGAGCCGACCGTCAAGCTTAATGTCTTTGATCCTGTAGTCGCTTGAGATTGTTTTGAAAATTCGCGCGCTTTTTCCACAAACAACGAACGTGAGTGAATATACTCCTCTGCCTATCTATGTCAGAAACATCACAACGTTGCTTACAATTTGATGCTCTAAAGGATCATCCGGATTTGGTTCTGCTAGCAACATCCTTATAGCACCGAAAACCACGTTCAGATTCATTGTTGGCGACCAGCAACCCTGCAAAGTGGTTATTCGGACGTGTCCAGAAAAAACATTGGCAAAGCAATTTTCTGGAAGCGCACCTTCGGGGGCATTTTCAAAACATCAGAGCAGATGCGCCCCTCCGCATCAACATTAGGATGGTAAACTGGTGTTCGAAAGGAAACTTGAGGAGGTTCGAATGGATATCTAAAAGCAATAAAGGAAAAGGGTTTTTGGGTTATTGTTATCAGAGCGCATAAACATGCTGACCTGTCAGGAAGTTTTGCCATCAGTTGAAATTTGCATTCTTCATAAGGGCTATTCACCGGTCCCTCGATTTCTGTCGTCTCGCGTTATCATGCTGTTCTGAATGAATAAACGTTCAGCCAGCCACATACCTGCTTGAAATATTCTTCCATCCGCGTCATCAACAGGCCACGCAGTGATTCCAGGAGGGCATTCTAACGATGGGTGAGAAGGTCCAGATGTTCAGTCTTACCGTTTGTCAACAACTCAATCTCTCGCTTGATCTCGTCAACAGAATCGCCATTTCTGTACCCAACTTCTAAAAACTTTTTTTTAAACGTATTTCAAATGTGGCAACCACCGCAGCAGTATGGAGATCAGGGTTCTTCGAACTCCTACTACGGTGGCGGAGACTACTTGAGGCAAGACAACGCTGGAACTTACAACCCGATGGATGTTCACATGGCTAGTGGTTTTGTCAGTGCAGCACCGCCCATGGTTGCATCACAACACACCTCAAGTTACCAACAGCCTGCATCACAGTACTCATCCTCCGCGGCAGTTGAGCAATACGATGACATTAAGGAAGTCCCGTACCCTGAAGGATACGTACCAAAGTCAGCTGCTTCCTTGGAGGAGAAAGCCAGGAAATCCAAGGCATCACTTACCAATGCTCAAGCGATAGCGCAACGATATATTGCTTCTAAGTACTCTGCCCCAACAAACAAATTCGATTCGAAGAAAAAGAAGAAGATTGTGCGTGCAGCAGGTGGAGAGGTTTGGGAGGATCCGACATTGCATGAATGGGATTCTAGTAAGTGTACCAGTTTTATTGCATCAGTTTTATTGCATCAGTTTTATTTATTTACTAATATAAGTTTAAGACGATTTCAGACTTTTCTGTGGAGATCTCGGGAATGAGGTCACAGACGATATGCTATTCCGAGCCTTTGGAAAGTATCAGTCGTTAATTAAGGCCAAAGTTGTGCGGGATAAGAAGTCCTCAAAAACAAGAGGGTACGGTTTTGTGAGCTTTAAGGATCCCAATGATTTTGTAAAGGCATTAAGGGAGATGGATGGTTGGTCTGAAATCTTTTGAACACGATAAACTAATATTTGCAGGAAAGTATGTTGGTAATAGGCCAATTAAGCTGCGGAAATCCACCTGGGACGATAGAAATGCCAACCCGAAACAGCTTCACAAGACAATTACAGGTCAAGTGATTAAAAAAGATGTAAAATAACTTGTAAACTTTCATGACCTGGGGATTATACCCCTGCCTGACCGGCCTTTATTCCGCAAACAAAAAAAGAAAAGAAACATGAGCATGGCATATTTATATGATGAGTAGTAATGTTGGCTTCAATTAACATAATCACAGCTTGGATTTTCCCTTCTTAACACCCCATGAGAAGCTTTTGCCAGCAACTGCGGCCTCGCTACCCTCTTCTTGAACCAGAATGCCCGCCAATTTGGCAAGGCGCATCACACGGATTGCGACTGTAGCAGTATCACGCCTGTTCTTGCCCTCTCGACGGAATCTTCCAATTTGCTCACACATTTCCCAAAGCTTCCCGTCGGTGTAAATTGGTGCCATGGCGCAAAACATCTCCTCTTCTGGACATATTTGCTCGTCTTCTTCATCGGCACCCTTCATGGTGAATCCCGTAGGTCTCTCTGTTTCGTCCGGATGTCTTCCAAGCCGGTCGTCAGTAGACGCATGGTTGTTGTGATGAATAGCAAACGATGAGGCAGCGGCTTTTCTACGCACGGCTTCGTCGTAAACTGTGGTTACGGCTGGTGGAGATGGAATTACAGTGGCCGTCTTTTTCCCCTTTTGAACGACTTGTTGCGGTATGGCAGGGAGCGGCTGCTTTGGATACCATTCACGGTTAAGTGCAACCCACGTAACGTTTTCCGTTTTCGACTGTCCTGAACTAGCTCCTGCTGCTGGGCCCTTCCGATATTGTATTACACCCATTTCCTTCAGACGGATGAAAGCGTTTTTAAGGGTTTCTTTGTTAACAGCCTCAAAATATGACAGATCACCTGTATGATTAAGCAAAAAAGAAAGGAAAAGGACAAGAACCTTCGTAATAAAGAGATTTGCCAAAGAACTGTGCCCTATTTGTAAAAGTGCGATCATCGAACCAAACAAGATTGTCCGTAAAGCGTTCCGGAATCAGAGTGAAGCAAGCGATAGCGGCAAGCCAGTAGGTCTCAAGAAAAGGCCACAAAAGGAAGCAATAGAAATCTGAGCACCTGTTAGTTGCAATACATTTCATCTATGTTACCAAACGTCTCTCGTCCAATCCGTCGCTCTTCAGGACTTAAAGTTATCCATCTTCGGCCAGTGGGAAGGCCATCGGTACCAACTTCATCATCCACCGCAAACACATCAAGGGCGGTCATCTGCTCTATCGTCCTTTCTAAATTTTCGTGCAGTCCACCAGGTCCATAGATGAATTCAGACTTCAACAATTGAGAGATAAAGGAGACATCGTTCTCCAAATTAGGTACCACCAGAATCCGTTGATTATGAACTGGTCCGCCTGCTTTCACAGTTGCGTACATAGCCGTTGATAAAATGGCTACGATGACGAGTCAATAAAAGAAAAGACGACAGAGTACTCTGCATTACCTTCGTTAATAAATAGATGGATAACTTGATTTCTGTAAAAGCTGAGCTCAAATCGCTTCACCGGGTAGTAAACGGGCTCTAAAAGATCTTGCCGCTGCCCAATAAGATCTCTAAGAACTTGAATAGCTCGGTCGACAACCCATGTCGTTGAATTTCCACCGAAATCCGCAACATTTCCACCCTTCAAAGTCACAGTGCGTCTTAACCTATTGACTTTACGAATAAGTTCGTCCCGACCAACTCCGCGACCGCGAAGTGTCAAAATGACGGTGCCAACTTTTTACGTATGTCATTACAAATTGGTAAAGGGGACAATTTAAGCTATCTTACCAAGAGCGGTGGGCATGACAACACTAACCGCGTTGATTGAAGATAAGACCTGATAACCTAAGGTCTGAAGCAAAAGGTTGCGATGATCCACGCTGGACACAGGATTGAATCCAACCCCACGTCGGACAGACTCGTTTCCAACGTATTCGCGCAGAGAGAAAGGTGTGGAAAAACGCACATCAATACGTCCCCATTTAAACTAAAACTTATAATTATTTTATGTACAAAGCAAGGGAAATACCTGCAGAATATTAAGATTGTTCATAAGTTGGAATAAGCTCTCTTTTTCTTTTGGTGTTCCCAATAACTCGCTAACATAGCTCTCCGTTTCAATCACCTTGTCGTAGCCAATACTCATTGGAACAATAATAGCGTCCTTAACTCGATCGCTCAAGATAGCCTCGAGAATAATTTTAAGGATTCCAAACTTCGGCTGCAGCAACTTTCCAATTCGCGATCGGGTGCCTTCAACGAAGGCTTCAATGTTATGGCCCCTAGTGAGCAACAGCTGAATAGAAATTAATGACACACAGAGACACAAAACTAACTTCAATGTATTCCCGCATAATCGTGGTATACATGCTGTCGTCTCCCCATTGCCGACGGATGAAGAATGCGCCAGAATGTTTCAACATACTGCCAACAACAGGAAGATTTAAATTGTCACCTGCAGCGATATGGGGAAGCGCTAGGCCAAGGCGATAAAAGATGTAGGAAATGACCAAGTAGTCAACATGTGACTTATGACACGGAAGGAAGATTAAGGATAAATTGTTCTTTTCAGCCATTTCTGCCCATTTTTTTAGCTTGTACTAAATTAGAACTTGATCAAAACACGAAAGGCGAACCTCAAAAAATTCGCTTTCCCGAATATGAATTCCTTGATGATACATGCGAACCAGAATATTATTCACTGAAAAAGCAACGAACCTATCTAATGTCAGAGAATATATCTTTATCTACACGAACTTGATCACGCTCATCCTATTCATGTCGGCGACCATCCCATCGATAATTTTTATTGCTGTAGCCCAGGCTTCAGTCTCCAGGTCCTCAAGAGTTGGCTCCTTTTTCGTGGCTTGCCCGTGCCGTGTTTTTTTGAATGGTTGTGCAGCTTTCAGCTTCCTCTCGGCTAAACTTTTGACTAAAGTCTTGACTTTCAAAGTCATCAATATCAAGATTTTGATGCTCAATGCCGAACTTACTCCGATCAGAGGTCATGAGGGCATTACGGATCTCAACGGAGTACTCTGGGTAGAAAATGCGGGCGCCAATGTAGTTTTGATAAGAGCGCCATCCCTAAACATCTGTTACGGGTGTGTTAAATCAAACAAGTCTGTACCGTTCCCGTGTAGAATGCAGATGATTCTGCAGTCAAACGAATGATGAAACCAAAAGGATCTGAACGGAAGCGACCAAGCTTGGCCCCGCCACTGTTTAAATGTCTCAAAATCATCCTTTCGGACTCCACTATGAACTTACGCAAGATTTGTACTCTCTCTCGTTCTTAAAACTTCTCCTCCTGGTATGGTGTCGTGCACCTCCGCATGTTCGGATGCTACATGAGCGTTCTCTTTCGAACCCGCCATCCTGTCGGTAACAGGAAATGACTCAATACCAAACCTTGTGCCCCAAAAAAATTGTTCGCGAAGAGATGGGGGTGTTCAATGTACAATTTGACGTTGATCCATATCAAGGCCTTGATCTCTACTTCCCCAGCGATGTCCCAAAGAGTAGTCACTCACGCATGGTGATATTTATTCATGGTGGCGCGTGGAGGGCGAACAAACGAGCTGATTTCAATTTCATCGGAGAGACATTCAGCCAGCAGTATGGGTTGCCCGTGGCTGTCCTCGGGTATCGACTGTCTACTTTGAATGAGGCCGGGGTTCCGCAAGTGCGCCATCCATCTCACGTTTCGGACGCGGCAGCAGGTATCGCATGGATCTTAGCTTCTACTGTACATCGGTTACAAGACTCGGCGTCCGCCAGTGAAGCCAACCAGATCATAAATAGCATGAACTTGAAGGAGCTTATAGTTGTCGGCCATTCAGCTGGAGCCCAGATGGGTGGCATTATCGCTTTCAAGCCTAGCTTCCTTGAGGAAGCTCTTTTTAATCGCTTCCATCTTTGGAAAGTTGAGCAACCTGACGTCAGCCCTCTCATTAAACTGATTTCTGGATACATTGGCTGCGAGGGAATCTACGACATCCCTCAACTAATCGAAGAATATCCGGACTACAAGGGCTTCGTATGGCAAGCGTTTGGCAACGCGGAAGATGGTCTTTGGGAAGAAGGCTCGCCTGCGCGATTGGTGCCACAGCTACCAAGCAAGCAAACCGAGTTTCCTCATCATCTGGTGCTTCAAAGTCTGCAGGATGAGCTTTTGACCCCTTCTCAGTCGACTCTTTGGCTTTCTCATTTAACGCATCATGCTATCGCCCATATTTATAATGATCAATCGCTTAAAGGAAAACATGATGATGTTTTAAAAGAACCCGCGTTTTTTTGAGGCAGTAATGCAGTTTTTTTCCAAAGAATAAAAGAAAAGTCTTATAATAGTCGGGTTTATTGCCAATCACGCAATCAACTTATAAATTTGCTTTGGTTATGCGATTAGTAACTTGAGATGATGGCTGATTCTTCCAGTTATGATGATGGTGTGGGCTTTCGAAGACGACTTCTAACTGCTTGAAGGAGGGTATTACTACCTAACCCAAGATGGAGAGACTACATTTGGCTCAGTGCGGGCGGCACCTGATTCAGTCCTTGTCTTAACAGTCAAGATGGATCCTGGAGTGTTGATAGTTAAGTTTCAGCATACTAAACTTTAAACTAAATTCATTCTATTTAGCACGCTATGACGAATTTACTCCGACAGCATCTAAGGTCTTGGAAGAGCGCAAATACTATGGAATAATAGTTTATCCCTATTTATTGCCTTGAATCTAATGGCAAACCTGAATAGGTGTGATAACCTTGAGTTTGAAAACTAGTGGTTGTAATTACCGACAGAGAGCTGGCTGCTAGAATTAAGGAAGATCTGTCTGGCGAGTTACCGGTATTAGATTTATTACAGTGTAAGTAATGATACTCAGCTCAGCGCCTTTATAACATCTTTTCAGCTTCAAGCGGACAGTTTTAACATTGGACCAAGTAAGTATTCTGCTTTACCATTAAACTCATTAATCATATACTTGCTTCAGGAGGAGCACGAAAGGGTCATTACGCAATCTTTAACGCGTTTGTTAACTTCGGGCAAACCTTCTACTCCATTGACGTGACCTTACTAATGGACCTCAGCGATTTTGCAGAAAGGCTTTCGTCAACAATCCCGCTCAACTTCCCAATTGTGACAGCGATATGAAGTCTTTGCGACAGATCGAGAAGAGATTTCTGTTCAATCGAAGAATTCTAGCGCTCTTTTGAGACCGGAAGCAGCACCTTTTATACTCCCGATCGTGCATGGATTCGTGGGCTCAACAACGCTGACACTGGATAATTCGAAAATTCATATTGTAGTTGTTTCTCGTATCGCGACATTGCGACCAAGCATTTTAGAATGTGGAGTTGATCACAATGGAGAAGCGGCAAGGGAGGTTGAGACTGAGACCATGATATTTTCGCGAAAGCGAATATCTTCATTTCGGATGGTTCGCGGTTCTGTTCCGCTTTTTTGGACTAGCGACGATGAGGAAGATGCAACCGCCTTCGAATTTCTCAAATCACCTGAAAGCAAGGAAGCTTTGGAACGGCATTTAAACATGCTTTCTACCTTCTACGGGGGAGATATTGCGGTAGTAGATCTGCTTCGCTTGGATAAAAAGATCGAAGTGACTTTGGGAAGAGCTCTTGAGGATTGTCTTCTTGCAATGAATCGGAACGACGTTGAATATTTCCACTGTAACGGAGCTGCAATCAAGCCCGGAACTTGCGCTTTAAGCAGATTTTGAAAGAACTGCAAAGGCCTCTTTCGCGGCAGCAATTCTTCAGTTCCGCTATTGACGGTCTTGGAGCATTTATTGGAAAGTCAACATCACAGCGAGGAATATTTCGGTAAGACCTTCTTCCTCATTCTCGCAACTCACAAGAAACAAACACAGAGTAGATTGCTTTGATGGCATAGATTTCACTAACATCATGCAGTATCATATTGCTTTGGAAGCAATATCAAAAATGCTTGATTTCATGAAGCTACCATGCCTTCTTTCGAAGACTGATCTAAACAAAGTAGCACTGCTCTGGGCCGCAAACGGAGATTCTTTATCCATGAGCTTTATGGGAACAACATCGCTTCCCCTCTAAACGGAATCTTTACATATCTTCGGCTCCAAGTCTCATTTCCTGGTCAATATCCCATGCAAAAGACGCAGTAATATCTATAACGCGATCTTACTTGGAAAATATACAGCGCGATAATCGACAAGAATCTTATGACATCCTTTTTGGAGATGAATTTTCCATGGACTTTGCGGCTGAAGACCAGGAAGACGATTCTCTTCAAGCTCTAAAAAGATCCAAACTCGCTATCCTGAAGCGCACATGCACTACGATGAAAGAAAACTCTCAAATGACACCCATCGCAACAATTCTTTTCCTTCGTCGCATACTCGCCCCAAAGAGATTAAGAACATGAGAACATTTGGCGCGGCATTTATCTGGGTAGCTCTGTTCAAGGTTATGAAAAAGGTGTATCCGGAAGCTATGAAATTCCGACGATCGTCAAGCTGTGCCGCAATGTTTGCACTCCCCACGGGATTACAAAAGGCTCCTTACAGGAGCTCCATAGCAGACATTCTTGACGCTTTTGGTGAATCTGGGCAGAAGAATCCAGCACCAGTTCGAAAGATGTCACAATAGGGAGAACCCCATAATCACTTGAGAAAGTTGTCACTGCCTCATCTCAATAAAAGCAACTGAAGTCACGTGATCATTCATGACATTCATTTCATTCTTGATTCCACATACAGCAAGTCTTCATGGGAGGAGCTCCAGAGGGTGCCCTAGATCCCACAGTAAGAGCTCAAGCTAATGTTCTTGTCAAATGTTCACAATCGATCAGGTTGATCTGGTGTTTGATGATATCTTGGAGCATTGCATCTATGAAGTCATCTTTGAGGCGCACAGAGAGGACAAGCTCTACAAAACCCCCTGTCAAATCTGCCATACGCGGTATGCCTGAGAATTAACTATCCTCTTTCTAAAATACTTTTGACTCTTAATGTAGATATTTGGTATGCATTTTCTATAATTTAAATTGTAATGACCATGCCCAACAGTAAACGGCAGGCCGGGAATTGACATATTTGGCAACAACCTCACTACAACGAACGAACGATTTAAATGCCTACATTGCGGTAATCTTTTTCCCCACAATCGCTATACAATTCATCTTGAGAACTGCCTTGGCATGGGTCGGAAAACTCGAGTTCGAAAGTATATAATGCTTGCGCAATCTCCATTCACGATTTTAAGGTCAACAACGGCTCCTGCTGAACGGAATTCATCACCCGTGCACAATGAATCCGAACCAGACGAAGTTACAGAGAAAAAAAGTGAGTATTGTTTACATGCGGGTTTGAGCTAACCCTTTTAATTTTGGGTTTACAGAGAAACGAAAGGTGAGACTCAATCAATCAGACAACTATTACTGAAAAGGATTAGTCTTCACCTCTTCGTGAGCCTCATGTTAAGAAGGTGAAAACAGGTATTTTAGTTGTTTTCTTCGTTTTTTTTGTTTTTTTTGGGGTGGAAGGGTTTACTAAGCGCGATAGATTCAACCAATTCTAGTGTTACAAGAGTGAGTTAGCTCTTCTACTCTTGTGTGAATGCTTTAATATTCTAACATCAAGTTGTTGACACTCGCGCATATCTATCACTTTACGGCTGATAGGCAGGTTTGTAAAATTTCGCATCGAGTTTCTTTATAGAACAGATTTCGTCATCCTTTCCTTTTCCATTTACATCCTTTTAACCCTAACCAATATTGATTAATTCCTTTAATAAGGACAAGGTATCAAGCAGCTTCCAGTCACAATATCTGAGGCTGGCTATGTGCAGCCATCCTTCT
This sequence comes from Chytridium lagenaria, assembly GCA_025449115.1. Taxonomy (NCBI): domain Eukaryota; kingdom Fungi; phylum Chytridiomycota; class Chytridiomycetes; order Chytridiales; family Chytridiaceae; genus Chytridium; species Chytridium lagenaria. The sequence continues at coordinate 71,442 of JAHLKC010000096.1, forward strand.
CGGGAAAGACATTGCCTCCAACGGCTGGTTTAAAAAAAATACCAGGAAAGGGGATCATCAAAGGCAAAAAACTGCCTCACCCACCACAATCGTTTTTTAGGTAAGAATGGGTTTACGCGCCTGGCATTGTAGTAACCATAATATCTGACGTCTCTAGTGCGGAAACGGATTCTGAGGATGAGGATGGCATGGTCGTGGAATGAGTACAAAATTATTGATGAGGGCAAGCAGCAAGAAGTTTAAAAATTGTCAGGCAATGGAGGAAGGACCACAAAATATGAAGAACCGCATCGGGACGGCCTACGCAAGAGTGAGAGGATGGGGGCATGAAAACAAATAAAGAGCATGTATACTGACATACTTCAGAGTAACTCCTCGGCGACTGCTCACGCTGGGCATCGTCGGGTATGTTGGATATAACTTTTTTCGAGTGAATTTGGAGCAAAAGAAAGTGAGATCTTGGCATGCATTCCACCTCATTTATTCTCGTCCAGCTTCTGAAAGTGAATGATAATACCGTACTATCATGGAAGCTAGATAAGACAGTTATCATGGAGGCAGTTCCCACAGAAAATAAGATTACTGGCCTTCTTATGAATCGCTCGCAACAAGTTCTTTCTCTGTTGGATGTTCTTCGCGTTATTCGATGGGCCAAGAACGATGATCGAATTAAAGGTTTGCGTACTTTACAGATTTTATCGGAATTGATTATATCGAAGGTATTGTCGTGGATATTAGCTCCGCGGGAGCTGGCCGAAATCGCGTCGCTCTTGGTTTTGCGCAGGTCTGGGGTTTTTTCTGTTCTCCTTGTAAGCCTTTTTGAAGACCCAAGAGATACGCGATGCCGTTAAGAGTTTCAGTGAGGCAAAGAAAGAGAAGTTTGGCGCAGCAGGCAACGCCGTGGTAATTACAGATACCTTTGGTAGGTGTTTTCAAGCTTACTCGTGGGCTCCAGGACTAATTTATCAGAGTCACAGCTTCTCTATTACCTCGCAAGTGCATTTGATGAGATCAGAATGGAGCCGCTGGGGATGCTGCCGCTTGTGGGCTTTCACATTGTTCAACCGTTTTTTAAAAATACCTTGGACAAGCTTGGAATAGTTTTCCGATCTTATGCGATTGGCCCTTGGAAGTCTGTCAATGGAACGTTTACAGAACCCAAAGGCTGGACACCACCCCAGCGAGAGAACCTTACAGATATGCTAGGTGATCTAAATAATCAGCTAATAAGCGGTATTGAAGTCGCTCGAGGGGTTACTATGGACTCCCGACATAAGGAGCACCCGGAGACGGTCAAGGCTTTGCTTGAATCATCGTCTCATACAGATAATTCTGTGGAAATATTTGAAGCTCAAGGCAGTCATTCATTAAGGTGGGGAAGTAAAAACTGAATGATGATGGTAATATTGTACATATTCGTTTGCAGGTGAAAAACTTGATGGATATTGCCCCTCTCTCCGCCGAGGAATGTCACAATACAGGACTCATAGATCGGCTCGCTTATAAGCTCGCCCCGTTCCGTGACTTTTTAAAATCCGGTAAAGAAGGAGATCAGAAGGTGAACACGATGACGCTACGGAGGTATATGGTTTCTCGTCTGGCGGAGATGGAGGAAGATGCGAATTTGGGGCTTCCGGTTCCATCTCAACCGACAGGAGTTACGTTTATTGGCCCCTGGACAGAAAGGTGGCAAGCTCCCAGTGACTGTTGGCCTAGTTTACCTTGTTGGGACTATCATGCGGGGCGATGGACCTTTTGCAAGTAATACTGTAGCCAGGGCTATAGTTGATGCTGCACGTGATAAAGACGTTGACGCTATCGTGTTCCGCATCGGTAAGGATTTCTTACTTATTGGTTAAACTTAGTAATTGGCGAATGACATCTACGAACTAATTTAACTTAACAAAAAAGATTCTGGAGGCGGCGATGTTGTTGCCACCGAAACAATTTGGGACGCAATAAAAGTTGCCCCAAAAATCCTTGAAGAAGCCTGTTATCGGTAAGCTGACGTTATAGAATTGTTTTACATATTTTACTAGCTTCATACGGAAATGTATCTGCCAGTGGAGGTAAGTTTTCACGTTTACAAATCTTGATTTTATGCACTAATTTTTGGCATGAATCAGGATATTATGCCAGCGCTGGCTGCGATCGTATTTTTTGCTCTCCCGGAACCATTACCGGATCCATTGGTGTTGCTGCAGCACGACCGCACATCACGCCAAAGTTTTTGAACCTCGTGGGAGACGTTCATGTTGATGAAATCAGTTTTACTGAGGGAGCAAAAAACCTTTCTATACTTCATGATATGGGAAGTGACGAAAACCAAACCACCGCCTGGAGACGCTTCCGCGCGTCAACTGAAGCTATTTACCGGGTTTTTAAGAAGAGAGTTACAGATGGAAGGGGCCTTACTGAGGAAAAGTTGGAGGATGTTGCGGGAGGTCGTGTATGGAGTGGCTTAAAGGCAAAAGAGCATGGTTTGGTTGATGCATTAGGTACAAATTTTTCTATTTTGCCTTTATGGCCTTTCCTTGTCTTAATGATTGTAAATTCCGTACAGGCGGCTTAGAGAAGGCGATATCGGAAGCAGCCAAGCTGGGCATTATTGCTAAGTATGGATCCGCCGAGCAGGCTGCCGAGGAGCTAAGGCAAATGTGGAAGACGATACCCGGAGGCAGGACGTTCCTTGCGGATCGTTATAAATATGGGCATCCTGCCGCGATTGCTTCATCAAAGCAAAAAAATGATGAGAATCCCAACGAGCTTCTTAACACGTTAGAGATGGACCAGGATATTCAAATTGACATCTTCCCAAAGCCGCGTCCGTTTCTCAAGCGACTTGTGGAAGGAGACCCTCTTGAAGAGATTATTGGAGATGTGACCAAGGACGCATCAACGGCGCTCATGTCGTGGATGGAGGATGTGGTTCTCGAGAGGATTGAGAACAAGTGGGGTGACTGTGTAAGCCAAGAAATAGTTGGCAGCTTGTGTAAAAATCGATGTGTTTATCATGTTGCTCTTATCCCCTTTCACATTACCTTATGCTACGATGCCTTATTAATCGTGTAACCCTAAATACTGCTGTTTTCTGTAAAATGCATTTTTTAACAAACTGAAAACGAGCAAAAGACTAATACAAATGACATTCACTAGCATCGTCTCCTCATGGGTCAATCGGACAACTCGGTCTATTGCAACTACAGCCTACAAGTCCACCACCCTCCTCACATCCACTATCCACAATCCATTATCCACCGCATCCACCTGCCTCCGCTCAACCGCCATCCGATTCTACCGTGTCCACCCCAACCCTAAGCCTGAGACCAGCCAAGGCCGATCCGTATCTGCGCATGGGATTCCAGTGTCAATGGCGTACTTTAAACTCAAGTCTGTGCTCCAAGAGTCGAGAGTGAGAGATGTGGCGAGATATCAGGAGAGGTTTGAGAGGAATCATGATAAGAAGAGACGGAAGACGAAGCAGGCTGAATGGAGAAAGTATTTGGCGCATGTGAAGTCTCAAGTTTCGAAGGCAAAGGATCTGACATTTAGGTTGGTATTTTGAGGTTCTTGATTTTCGCCTTGAAGAAGACACGTGCTGTTTTTGTTGCAACCTGCCTTTTATTCATTTTCTAACCGAACATGTCTTTGCGCAGGACTTACTTGGAGAGGAAAACATACCAAGACATCTAGAGCCTCGCCTATACTTGGTCTACAGCATGCCTTTTTTCAACGACCATTTTTTCGCTTTCATCTTCCGGCGTGAACATCCGTATTTGTTTGGATATGAACACCAATACACCTTGTTTATTCACAACTATTCATATTAACTCACAGTTAATGTTGAAATACGCACAGGGATGACTGATATAAGGATACAAAGTTTTAATACTTGGAAGTCTGGCCATACCCAAATAAAAAAATAAAATATATGAAGCACAGAGTGATGGTGCCGTCTATATCTTTACTGCAGTATTTGATGGAGCAGAAAGTAAATCAAGGAGGGCAAACTCATCGTAAAAGCCATCATTCATTTTTAAGACGACGCGTACTATTATTAATGTTTTTCCGGCATGATAAGATATCCAAAGTTCACGAAAGAAGGGCTAAAAAACAAAACAAAAAATAGTCCAACCGCCAACCTCATGAAGATCAGAATGCCTTTGATGCCTCCAATTTAAAGAACATCCCAGGCAGGATACAAATAGAAAAAGTGAAAAAAACAATTATGCAAAGGAAAATGTGGTTAAAGTTTTTCTCTTTTCTAATAACGGGTGGGATGTAAGGGAGGTTTTTCAATGTCGGTGATAGTATGGACAAAGGAATGTGTAAGGATTTGGCAGACAATAAAAATAAAAGACCAACGTGGATAGGGCGCGAAGAACAAAAGCAAGAAGAATTAAACGAAACCCCAAAACTTCCATTACCCCCCATTCGCAACCTTCCCGGAATACTACATCCATTCATGAAAAAAAAAATTTAGAGAAAGGTAGAAGGGGGGCATTTTACGAAAATAAAAATAAAGAAAGGATAGGTAATCATCATAAACAAACAGCAAAAAGCAGCACATAAACGGCGGCATTCTCAACCCCTTCTTTCCCCCTCAACATACAATATTACGTTAAAAAAAGGAGGAGTGACTTAGTCTGACGCTATTTGGGCGTGCTGAATGGCCACAGGTTGGGAAGTTTGTCCAATTCAATACCCTTCAGGCGAAGTGCGGGCTCGGCGTGGGAGGGATAAGAGTGCGGTTAAGATCGGGGCGGATAGAAAGCTCTATGTAAGGTGTAAGTATCCTAATATTAAGAGACGAAAAAAGACAAGAAAGACTCACCAAGAGGTGTAAAGTCAACAACGGTGGAAGCTCCTTCCCATTTGGCAATCTTGATTCAGGTCTCCTTAATTCATCAAAGAAGGGATGCGCCATGGCCTCAATAGCAGTAAGTCTAAGACTTGGTGTGTACTCAAGAAGCTTGCCAATCAACTCAATGGATTCGGGAGTGGTCGTCCGGGACCGGAAGACCTTAGACCATGAACAAGGCTTAATTTGAGGGAACTTGTACTCGGTGTAGTTTTCGTTCATTGACTTAATCTGCTCCCGGTCGGCGTTCCTAAACCTTGATAATCTCCACAAGCTGGTCAACCCCTGATTCTCCAGGGAAGAGGGGTTGACCAAGCATCAGTTCCGCCATTACGCAACCTGAGGACCAGATATCTAAAAGTGAAGAATAATGTTAAGTAAGTACATCGAAAACGTTGAATTCCAGCAAGATGGACTACAGTGGATTAAAGTCAGCCCTACCGATGTTAACGCCGTAGTTTTGTGCTTCCAAAGATGAGTTCTGGTGCCCTGTAATACCGAGAGCAGATATAGCTAACGTTAGGCTCGCCTGCAACAAGAATCTTTGCACTTCCGAAATCGATAAGCTTAAGTACTCCTGATGTGGGATCCAAGAGCTTAATGCGAGAATGTTAGAAGCGGTTACGCCAAAAAAAATAATGCGGAAAAACGCCTGTAGCATTAATAACTTACTAAATTTGGGGCTTAATATCGCGGTGGCAGATGCCGAGGGAATGAATGTATGCTAGTGATCGAAAGAGTTGGTACATGTAGAGCTGTTATCCGAAACACTATTAGTTAAACGCTGATACTAGACAAGCCGACAGCTGTACAGAAACAAAAACAAACGTAAACAACTCTGTACCTTAATGCAAATCATAGGCATGGTCTGCTTCATCTTCGCGTAATGTCTTGAGGCTCTGTAGATAGTCTCCGGGACGAATTCCAACACCAAGTTCAAGAAAACCTCATCTTTCTTATCCCCATTGGAGTAAAAGAACGCCTTCAGCGCAACAATATTTGGGTGCGAGACCAGTCTCATAATTTGAAGCTCTCGATTCTTAAACCTCTTGTCCTGAAGCACCTTCTTAATGGCTGCCTGGTCTCCAGAATCAAGAAGCTTGGCTTGAAAGACAACTCCAAAGGACCCGTTACCAATCACTTTGTAATTGGTGTAGGAAAGCTCGATTGATTCGCCTGTTTTGCCGTCGTTGGCGAGAACGGTTTACGACTTTAGTGGAATCAGGCTCATCTATGAGGTGGGCATAAATCAACGAATTGAAGTAAGGATTAGACAATGTTGACTCCATTTAGATTATGGGTAAAGATGCAAGAAGAGTGTTCAGTGGAAAACACAGGAAAAACAAAGAGAGAGTGAAGGAGGAACGGAAACTCACTGCTGAGCTTGATTCCGTTGATGACATTGTTTGAGCCTCCGGAAGGTGTCTTAGCCGCAACGGCAGCGCTGGCACTGTCCACAAAAGGAGGGTTCACTGCGTTCTTCTTCTTTGTCGACATGATGGTGAGAGTGGGTGGAATTCCTGTCGGTGAAGTGGTGTTGTTTGATGAATTATGGGTAACGAAGCGTTCGAGCAAAGAAGAAGTTCAACCAATCAACGGAGGTTCAACAACTCTGTAGTGGATGTGATGGGTGCGCTGTCGTTGATTCCGTTTGCTGACGAGTGAGCAGGAGACTGCTGCCGCTGTGGTTGGTGCTGTTGGTGCGGTGGCCACAGGGCGGAGATGAATATGGCAAGGCCTGTCTCACAAACAGGATTGATGATGGGACCTTTGGGATGACAGGGTAGCAAGCTTTGAGAGTCACAAGAGGGAAGATTGCCGGTGATGAGCCCTCGCGCGTGGATGGATGGTGTGAAATGTGGTAGCGTCCGCCTGGAGGGAAGGTGGGGAGGGTGGATGGATGGATGGATGGATGGGTGGGTGGGTGGGTGGATTGATAGATGGATGGATGGATGGAAGGTAATGATTAACAAAAAGACCTCTAATTAATAAATGTTTTGAGGGTGCAATCACTCTACAGCAGCGAAAGCGAATGAGAGGAGGCTATGTGGAGGAATGTAAGGAACTGATGAAATGATGCGGTAAAAGAAGGAATTGGTCTTTGAGGAGGGATATGGAAGGGTCTGTTGAAGACCAAATAGCGTTCTGCGTTTTCGTTTTTCCTTCCGTGAATCACTCCAACGGCAGCGAAAGGGTGGGAGATTTTCTTCAACAGTATGATTGGGCAGGGTTGGGTTCGCTGTGAGGTGGTTTGACTTCCGAGTGGTTAGGTGGCGATCTTGGGTTTTTTATTTTGTCTTTGTGCCTCCCAAGGCTGAACCGGGTGTATCGCCTTAGGGATGGGAAACCAGACATGGATGGAGAAGGTCTACGAGACGGAGGTGGGAGAAGGAGGGATATGGAGAGAGTAGGAGGCACATATGACTAACCTGGTTGATGTCCTGTTGAGTTATGAGGAGTGCCTTCCACACACACACCGTTTAGATCCGTTTCTCTAAAGCACCGCAGGTCAGTCCTTGACACTTCCTATTAAGGATCTGAGGAGATGATGTAAGTGCACGAGAGAGCGGGGTGATGGGAATGGAAGGGAGGGAGGTGTTAGGATGGGTAGGAAGAGTAGTAGGCAAGAAGTGTTTGTTTTTGTTTTCTGACTTTCAATTTTAAAATCTAGGTGAGTGACCCAAACTAAGCGGAGGTTGGATTTTACTGTAGTGTATTGGACTTGCTCGGCCTGATCCTTCGGATGGATTCGGCAGGCTGGGGAGTTTGGATAACCTACACTTTCATTAGATTTCTTCTTCCTCAATCGCCCACCATCGTTCATGCAACGCAGCGCTTGACACTCAGGCGACGCCACACCTGGTTCTCAGCAATGCGTGTTGTGCACAAGCTTCACACCTGCGTCACCTTCAATACTCTTCCAGTGCATTGGATCACTTGTCACAAGATTTGAGGAAATGAAGCGGCAGCATAGCTTATAATTCTTCAGGATGATATGTTTGATATTATGACAGCCATACGTCGTGTCTACCTCTATTAAAGAATACTCAAAGCAAAATAATATAGTCTACAATTCATTCAGTCCTCCTTCATCTTCTTCTCCTTGGATATATTAATCATATTCCTGTAAAGTGGCAAATAGTCAATGCATTAATCCTAGAAAGGCATAATCAGAACATTTTCGCTTACTTCTTTTTTGATATCTTCTTTTTGTCATAATCCGACATTGTGCTAATGGTCTTGCGCTGAATGGCTCTTTGCTTTAAATTCTTCTTTGTGTTTTTGCTGTTTGTATTGGAAAATAAATTAAACTCATTTGATCGGTAAAGAAAAATACGTACTCAGTATTTTTTATCGACAGCATCCAATCGGGAAAATCGCAGCCAGACTCTTTCATCACATTAACAACTCTAAAAATAAAGAGAAAATAGTGTGATGGAAGCTTAGAGAATGCGGTTGAAGCAATAACAACAACAACTGGCGTGTATACAGCGCGTACTCACAACTTAACGTGCGGTGCATCGTCCTTTGTAAAGAAGGTAACCGCTTCACCCGCCCTTCCAGCACGACCGGTACGACCTATCCTGTGAATGTAGCTTTGCACACTTTGAGGGAAATCGTAATTGATAACAAGGCGAACACCCTTGAAATCGATACCACGCGCCATTAAATCCGTCGCAATCAGTACCCAAGTCTTCCCTAACCTAAAGGCTTCAATAGCGGCGTCACGCTTTGAAGAAAGGACGCAAGCTTAGATAAAAATTAAAATTTAAAGGCACGAACCTGAGCCTTGGTTCTATCAGCATGCATAACGTCCACGTTAATGCCATCATAGATAAGCTCATGGAAGAGTTCTTTTGCACGATCCACGCTTTGAACGAAAATGAGGACGGGAGGCTTCAAATCTCCCGCTTGAATCATTTGGCGAATTTCAATTAGCTTTCCGGATTCCTCGCCAACGTATTTTATACGCTGAACAATTGTGTCTGTCGCAGAATTACTATTCGCATATTAGAGAGGTTTTGTACGATATTTAATGCAAAAGCCCATAATGAAAAGTACAACTTACGCGTGCCCAATAATAATACGAACGGGGTCATCCATGAATGTTCTTGCAAGGGACTCGATTCCCGATGGCATTGTTGCGCTGAACAGAGATTTCCGTAGTTTAGGATGGGAACAAGAAGCAAAAATCTCATCCATCTGCTCCAAAAACCCGAGTTCTAAAAGTTTATCTGCCTCGTCCAAAATTAGGTGCTTCACTCTAAAGGCAGGAATATAGCAGTCAGTCAACTTTGAAATTTATGTAAAATATCATGAAGAGAGAACGCGAATAAATTTGGCGCACCTGTCAAGCCGAATAAAATCTGATTGAATAGCGTGGACTAATCTCAATGGCGTGGTGATGACGATATCATACTTTAAGACTGGAGCTTTCGCCTCGTCGTTTGAAGAAACCATGGACTTTTCAAGAACACACACGCGGAAGGGTTTTCCTTTAATAAGAAGCTTGACTTGACGTTCGATCTAAATAAATAATTAACATTAAAATCAAACAAACGGCACCAAAAAAAAAAAACTTAATCGAAAGATCACGAAAAGAAGAGTATTAAAAAAGCCATGCGTACCTGCATCGCCAATTCACGCGTAGGGGAAACAATCAAAGCGCGGATTCCATCTTTTGATGGAGCTCCAAGGTCATGCAGTATGGGAAGAACAAACGCTAGCGTCTTTCCGGAACCCGTTGGCGCAATCGCCATAATCTCTCTTCCATGAATCAAAACAGGGGTGCTTTGCATTTGGATAGCTGTGGGAATGGTATGGCCAAGACCCTCAAGGTTTTTTCGGAGAAAGGGTTTGAAACGGAAGCGTTTAGAAAGGTCACGGAAGGTCTTGGAAGGAGGTGGAACGTCGGTTCCTTGGACGCCAATACGGTGCTTTTTCCGAAAAACTGCTACCTAAGGCGCCGCGTTAGATCATAATTTTAAAAAGAACAAGGGGTAGGGCCAAACATAGAGTAAATACTAACCTCCTCTTCGTTTTCAAATTCATCCTCATATTCCTCTGTCAAATGAAGACCGCGAATGTTCAAAAACTTGTCGAACTCTTTTAAAGGGATAAAACCATTTCCTACCTAGCTCTTCCTCAACTTTCGTTCCTTCGGTTTTCCTCTTCTTTCTAGCTCCACTTCTTTCCTCTCCGTCATCCTCGCCATCTTCCGCGGGCCTGCTCTTAATCTTCTTTGCCGACGCATCCGCCTTCTTCTTTAGAGCTCCCTCCTCTTTTTTTGAAAGCGATCCAAAAAAATCGACTTCTGGCGCGATGAGCTCTGAACTTAATGCAGCATCCACAGCCTTTTTCTTGCTCGCACGTTGAGCATCTTCCTAAAACAACGACAGTTTAGCGTAATTCCCACCCAAACCGAACAAAGAAGTGTGCAGGCATGGAACGCATGAAGTAAAGTAAGCTTCCTTCTAGAGTTCATTTACTTACAGCCTCAAATATATTAAGGTCCCTTCCAAACCGCTTCTTGTCAAAGCGAATGCCAGCTCCAAGGACATCAAATGGGTTCATGGCGGTCAATTGTCAGCGTTCAGAAAAAAAAAAAAAAAAAAGGATGGTTATGTATTTGTGCAACCTATATTCAGACCATCAGCGTTAGGTCAGGGTATTGTCATCTGGACATCCCATCGATGCGATAATTGTAGATGTCCTCGTTGAGGAGAGGGCTGGCATCGACCACCACGACACCACCAAGGCAAGGGATTTCATAGAGTCAGAACAGCCATTTGTGGCCAGTGACAATTGTTCCTTTTCAAACCATTTAACGGCGTTGGGAACAACATATACATATCTTAGGTAGCAAGTTATATAACTAACCAAAAGCAAAACTTGCTACAATCTTGATTGTTGCAGTGGAGAGTGGGGCTGTTGTGGATCTTTACGAGAAGGGTTACGTCAAAGACTCGGCGACCCTACTGCGAAGGACGCCATCAACTATGGTAACTCGTAGAATAGATTGTTGATGTTTGTATAGTTTTACATGTTATTTGATATTCGACTATTATGGTCTAATCTTCTTACAGTTCGACGGCGAACCTGTTGTCCAAAATCCATGTCGGCCAGTCACAGCGTTTAATCAGACTTTGCGTGATCTCTTTGGATGGCCAACCGCTGAGGTTTGACACGGACGACAAGTTGGCGTATGGACAACTTGAATTGTTTGGATACAAATCTGAAGAAAGGCTCATTTGTCTGAGGACAACTTTTGTGACAATTTTAGTCCTTTTTCAACCAAGTTTTTTTTTTTCTTACCACGCAATTTTCTTCACTCCACTACATCCATCATGGCTGCCATCCTCTCTCACCCCAACATCGTTGCCGGATGGTTTAAGGAACGCCACTATGTGGCCTGGTCAAGGTGAGCCTTTTATCGATCCTTCACCATCCCCTTCTTCGTGTACGCTTTGTTCGGTTCCAACCATTCCACTGTCCTAGGCTTTGCCTAAACTCTCCTATCCCATCCTGTGCTCATGTGAAAGTCCAGCCATGACGCTGCAGGTGGAAGAGATTCTTCATATCGAAAAATCCCTCTTTCAGGACGTCCTGGTCTTCAAGTCGAAGAGTCACGGAACGTTCTCGTTCTCGATGGTGTGATCCAGGCAACGGAGTTCGATGAGTTTGCGTGAGTGTCTCGTCCCCATGATCGTCTTTCGACCTTGTTTTGCATATATCTTATGCCTTTACTCCACATCTAGATATCAGAGATGATCGCTCACTTGCCAATGAACGCCCACCCGAACCCAAAAAATGTAAGTATATGGATCTATCTTTTTTCCCCCGCATTTTTGATTGCTGTGATGAACCTTTGTTGCCGCCCCAGACGGAACATTTTATGTCGATTGGTTTTAATTCTGAGCTTAATCTATTTTGATATTTTATGCCTTTTATGACATTGAAAATCATCATTTCTAACTCTTCATTTTGCAGGTTCTCGTCATTGTGGAGGCGATGGAGGTGTCCTTCGCGAGGTCGTCAAGCACTCGTGCCTCGAATCCGTCACCCTTGTTGAGATCGATGAGGCTGTACCCGTGTATCAAGGTCTACCTTCCAAACATGGCCGTCGGGTTTAGCCACCCTAAGGTGAATGTTCACATTGGTGATGGATTCGCCTACCTGAAGGAAAACCCAGGATCATATGACGTGATATTACCGACTCTTCTGATCCTGTTGGGCCCGCGGAGTCTCTCTTCCAGGAAACCTTCTACAGCTTGATGAGGTCTTCCCTCAACCTGGTGGTATCATTTGCACACAAGGTATGCATTTTCTTCAGCCTTTTCCATCCCTATCGGGCAAAGATTACACTTTTCATGCACCACGCTCAAGTTCATTAGAACTCGTGATGAGAACTTTCACCAAATATTAGGATGAGCCTTATTATACTCCTTTTCCTTGCTCCAGACTTCTTTAAAACATGAACTTGCCCTAACTAATCTTTCGTATACAGGAGAATGCCAATGGCTCACCTTGAGCTCATCAAAAATGTCCTTGATTCCTCCAAGACTCTGTACCTGTGGTTGAGTACGCTTGGGCATCTGTGCCTACCTACCCCTGCGGAAACATGGGATTTATTCTCTGCTGCAACCAGGAGGGTCGTGTTATTAGTAAGCCCTGCAGGAAATTCTCTAAGGAGGAGGAATTCGACCTGAGGTATTACAACGCCCAAGTTCACGAAGCTGCCTTCGTACTTCCTCAATTCACTAAGAAGGGTCTTGGGCTTTAAATGCCTACCCTCTCTATGCTTTTTCGTCTTCATGCACTTTAACGTCGATTTTTATTGTTTCACGCTGTGTGTCTAAACATTTTGCCAGCATTTTATATACATAAATTAAAGAGTTTTGTTTTTCATGTCATCTAATTAATGTTTTATAATTATTGAGCTTATGCCGCTCTCTGATTTATGTTTATAATTATTAAGCTTATGCCGGTATGAAGGCAATAGTTATCGTCACGAAAGTGTGTCTGGAAAAGTGTACGAAAAAGTCACGAATATTTGGCCAGCGCTCAGAAAGCTTACGAAGAAAGTCGCGTCCTGCTCCAGCTCCAGGTTAGCCCAACGCTGTCTCGAAACCTGTTAGGCTGTTAGCAATATTCATTTGGTTTTGAGGAGAACACGTTATATTTCCATTGCGCAGCCGAACACACCTTCCCTTTAAACCCTTTCCCACTCCGATGTATATGGAGACGCAACGCAGCAATTTGGATTTGGTTTTGGTTTCTCTTCCCTTATCAATATGTAACCTTCTTCATTTTTACAAGCTTCTGTAGATGCTTACTCCAACCAAAACCGAAAAACAATAACTAAGATTCAGAAAAAAACCTGACACCATTTAATTTTCATATTCATTTAGATGGAACCTTTGTCAGGATCTTCTCGCAATAAAAAAAAAAAAAATCAAACGAAAGAGACGAATCCGCTGATACAAAAAAGAAAAAAAAAATACAACCCAGCGGAGGAAAAGCAAGAACAAAAATAATGATAACAGCACAAAAGCAAAGGGGAAAACAAGCTAGTATATGCGCATATATCGGCATACGATGATAATAATTGAGACAAAACATAAGGAGAATAAATGAAAGCTGATTTCTCTCCCACAAAGGCAGATTATCCTCTGAACGGCGGCCTCACTCCAATAGCTTCGGGGCGTGCCCTCTGCTGCCCATAGCTCCGCCGTCGTCCCCCCATTTCCAGTCCATCATACGGCACAAAACCCATATTAGGGCATACCTAAGGCTCCTCCATCATACATAACAAATCCCCAGGTCCATACGCAGCATTTGCGTTATACTGTTGCACATTACTGTACTGCGCCTGTGTAAACGCAGTCTGTATTCTCCCGGTCGCGCTCCGGCGCATAACCGTTTTGCATAGGAATTTGATTGGGTGAGCTGATGGGTCCGGGTAGCCCGGGTATCCGGGAAAGGCAAATTGGGGCTGTTGGTGCTGTTGTTGGTAGTTTGGGACCGGGTAGCGTTGTTGTTGGGAAGTTATGGTAGTTGGCGGCCGGATGGGATGGGAACACCCGATGGAGTGAGGGCAAATGCGTTGCGGGGAGCGGATGGGTCTAAAGTAGGGGGAGCGATCCCTATATTCATAGGCATGAAAGGAGCGTTAGGACCGCCGGGGTAAGTAGGATTGGTGAGGATAGGCTGGCCGCCTCTCCCGAGAACTGGGGCGCCACCCCACAATGCAGGATGATTATTGGGAGGAGGAATTGGTTGACGAGACAGTCCGAATCCACGATCACCGGGCGCGGGGACAGCGTTTACTTGATTTGTTGGCGTCCATATTCTAGGATGACCGTCTGCGTTATTGCGCATAGGGGGGGTATTGGTGCGGGCAGGTCGGGGATTTTGAGATGAAGGATTGGATGGGCCGGCAGCGACCGGTGTTTCACTAGATGCAGCTTCCGGGTCGACTTCTGGCTCCTCCTTTCCAAAGATGCGCATGCGGGCGGCTCGATATTCGGCTTCCCTCTCAGCAAGAGTTTTGGGACCACCATTGCTTCCAGGAGATGAGGGACGTCCAGAAAGACCTTTGGCGATGTTGGTCGGTGACGATGCGGATGATGAAGAGGAAGAGGTTCCCTGTTGGCTGTTTTGCCGATTCTTCGGTTCTCTTCGCATAATTTTAATTTGAGGAACGTATTCGGTGCGATTGCTATTGATATTTTCGATGACTTGAGGAGTATTTCTGCGCAAGGAAAAGTAGTGAGATATTGCCATCTCCGAAGACGAAGGAAAACATTATACTTACGCAGATGCAGGGATAAAAGGGGCGGCGTGGACAGAATAAGGAAGGGGTATGGCTACTGGCTCTGCGCTCTCCCACTGATGACGCAAAAAACAGTGTAAATTGTTCGTCAGCAACAGAGAGTGTTAAATAAAAGAAAATGATTGCTTACATCGTCTTCTTCTTCCACAGTATTGGAAGACGCAGCGTTCTCAGTGCTGCTGGGCTCCTTTGCATCATTTGAGGTTGGCTTTTGGAGAATCTTCTTTAGAGCTGTGGGGGCTTCAGCAGGAGCATCGATACTAAGTGCTTCGACGGCGGATTCAAGTGACTCCGTCTCTGCAACAGGGGCCTCCGTTGGAATAGCCTCGGAAGATTGTGGGGTTGATGAAGAGCTCATCAGTAATATCAATTCCTGTCCACTTTGATGATAACGATGAGTGCGTATGTGCGTACAGTGAGAGTGTTTGCTGATGGGAGATCACAACTGGAGGGACATTTGAAAAAACAGAACGTGAGATGCAAGCTTGCTTAAGTCCTTCCTAAAGAAAGAAGGGTTTTTTTGTCCTCCGCACTCAGCCAGCGTTGTTGATGCTGCTATAGCACTTTGTCCTTTTAAAACGTGTGTTGATGAGGAAACGAATGGATGGATGGATGAACTGATGGTGAATGGATGGCTGTATCAATAAGTGAAAAGTCAGCGTTTGCGTAGTGATGTGTTGCTATAATAAAGCCTTTTTTCTTTTTCAGCTCTTGCCCTGTTGCCGAATTTCAAGTGAAACAACGAGAATTGAGCTCCGAAGAAACCTTCCTGCATACAGAAAGAGACACATCCGCACATTCCTCTACCTAAGGCGACGACGGGCTCCCTCACCTCTCACTATACCACCATCCATCATCCGTAACATATATTCACTCCGCAGCAAAGGAAAAGCCATTCCAACCCTGTTCGCGTCTTCGTTGACAGATGCGCTTTGAAGATGTTTTTTGGGGCACCACTGGTGAGTCCATCGCTGGAAATGACACCGTTCGCCCTATACCGACTCTAATGATTCCATTCGATGCAGCCGATCCCCTTATCGGTATTCAGACCCTACACGGTAATACTCTAAACTAGTGTCTAAACATGGAGATTAATTCTTTTGCTTCCACCTCCGCTAACCTACCTAATTCACTTTCGCCATCCCTATACCCATCGACATTAACGCTATCTTAACCATTACCTTCTTTGCCTCATTAATGCAGAATCTTACCAGCTGGTTAGTCAATCCACCAAAAAGCTTGTCCTGCCATGCCTTAGCCACTGACTTTCTTTTCACGCAACAGGGAATCTCCGAGCTTGAAGACCTCCAATCTATAATTAGAGAACGGCTAGTAACGGAAGAGCAGTACGCCAATAAACTGCAAGCTATTTCAAAGACCAAGCCAAAGACCGGCGATGAATCCCAAACGCTGCTCTCTCAAATATTTTCGAGTCTCCGAAAGGTCAGTCATGGAAATTATACTCCCCTTTTCGCCAATAGCTTCAAAGGATTGACATGTTAACGATGGTATCTTTTAAAGGAGACGGGATCCATCGCCGAGTCTCATCGAAACATGGCTCTAAACCTTGGAAGACTCCTCCGAGCACTTCAGGTCTTCTTGGATGAAAACCGGAAGCTTTCTGCAATCAAAAAAGAAGGGGTGAGCTTTGAAATCATAAGATTACCATTTGTTACCAATATCTGAAGCTTATTGAAGATTGAGCATGGCGCCAAACGTCTGAATAGTTATCGTTTGGATGTTGACGTTGGTAAAAAGGATTGCGCCGCGCGGTGGTCTCATGCTGTCATTGAGGAGCAGAGACATAACCAGGAGCTTGCTGTTAGTGGGAATGTTAATCAGCAGGACGAGATTCTTCAACAAATGGATGTAATGATGACGTTTGGCGAACAAAACTTTACGGCAAATGAGTTCAACACGCTTTTGACTAAGATGCAGCAGGAGATTGGTGCTCAGGTTGGTAATCTTTTTCCATCAATATACTATACTATATGTTTTACTTTATATCTATATTTTCTCCAACGTTGATTATATTGTTATATTAGGACGTCCGTTCCATCCTTGGTACATACAAATCCTGCATTCAGTCCGAGGACGTCATAAACTACGTTAAAGCGCGTCTCCGTATTGATGGTAACGCCGCCCTTCTCTTCTGCAACGACCTTGTCGGCCAGGGGTTCCTCAAACCCATTGGTAGGGTTACAAAATTTCTTCCCGGTCAGCAATACCAGTGGCGTAGAATGTCTCTTGAGAATGAACCGCCTCATAAGAAGGCGTTTAGGGAAGCAGATCAGGCGGAGCATTCATACAGGGTGCTGGTGAAGGCGGCAGAATCGTCAAGGAGCACGTTGGAATCAGATTGCATTGAGGTGGAGCATAGCTTTTTTGTTAAGGTTATACTTACACATAATAGTTTATGAAAGCCGTCGAAACGGCACAACGTCAACGACTCTCCCTTGCCAAAGAAGTTCTTTCCTCATTCATGACCTTTGAACGCGCCGTCCTCCCGCCACCCACGCATCTTGCGACCGCGTCGAAGTTTTCCTCGAAACCCTTTCTCCCGAACGTGAAGTCCAAGTTATGGCTGAACGTGACCGTACTGGTAACGCCAGAATCCCGCCACTCGCCTACTACCCTCAATACCCACCACATCTGTTTCCGCCGCCTGTCAGGACGCCGTCGTCTGCAAAGAGGTCGCCGGCGATGGTGGTTGGGAGAAGAGCTACTTCGCCGAATGTGCTGGCGGCGACGGAGCAATCCTTTGGGGTTCCGTTGGAGGATTCGGCGATTGCAGCAGGGAGGAGAGTGCCACCGTTAATTAGGAAGGCGTTAAGGGCATTGGTGAAGTCGAATCAGGCCGGAACTCATACTCTGGAGGAGGAGTTTGGATTATGGTGCGTTTACCAATCAAATTTTTTAAGTTCAAGGTCACAGTAAAAGTACTGCATATTGAAGCCTACTTTATTTCACAGGCTTGAACCCAACACGAACCTATACGCAACACAAGCCCTCCGTTCCGAACTCAACTACTGCAAAGGCATAACGTTAAGCATGATCAAAAAACATCCCGTAACCATCATCATTGGAGTCATCAAGCTATGGCTTCATCAACTCCCCATCTCTGTATGCAGTTATGAAATTTACGAACCGCTCAAGTTGCTGTATTTATCGAAATCAGAGGAGTTCACGAGCGCTAGGATTGGGAGTTTGAAAAGCCTTTTGGCGACGTTGCCGGCTGCGCATTATCACACGTTGGCGCTATTGTCGGGACATTGGCATAGGTAAGATAAGCTTATTTTTGTTGCTAAATCACATGTTTGACACGTTCCTTTTTTTCATTTTTTCGGTGGTGACGCGTTTTCTAATAAATTTTTTGTTGTAGGGTTGTAGAGAGTATTGATAAAGAAGATCATCGAATAACGGAGTTTGGTCAATTGATTGGACCCATGATTCTTCGACCTCGGGTGAGCCCATTCATTATTTTTCGCATTTCACTCACCATTTTAGGCCGAAAACCAACTTACTGCCCACGACAAACACCCCGCCCGTCTTATCCGCGACATAATAACCTCCCACCTCGACCTCTTCACTCCAACCCCATCCCACCCTCGTCGCACCCCACCTCCTCCTCCCTCGACGCTCCTTCCACTAACCCTAAAACATCTCACGTACCTCCACCCTCCGCACCTCCTCGATCCCCGCGCATTCCATCACATCCATTCACATTAATTCCCTTGGCTCATTGGATCCCGAAGACGGCGACGACGATGAGCTTGATACTGAGGAGGAGGAGGAGATTGAACAATTGACGAGGGCTGCTGTGAGTCCTGGAGTTGTGGTGGAAGCGTTGGTGACGGGAAAGTTTAAGGTTCAAGGGGATTCAGCGACGACGATTGTGTCGGGGGAGAATGGACTTGCAGTGCCGAATTCTGTAATGGATGCGGTGTCGCCAAAGACTTCTGTGGATTTGGAGAGGTTGGATGAGGAAGTGGATGCGGTGAGTTTTTTTGTTGTGCAATTTTTTTTCTATCTATCGCTTTTATTTGATATTAGATTCTTTCTAACGTGATTTCTCTTTCTGTAGTTTCTCGCTGCAGCTGGTGGGTCATCACAAATCAGCAACTTTGCCATTGAGTGAATAACTGCTTGCTCTTTGCGATGGTCATTCTCTAGTCGTGGTACTTTCTAAATAATTGCTAAACTCGATATTCACTTTGTTGTAATTAATAAAAAGGTGTAAACATGTGCTTTCTGCTTTAGTCCATAATGTCGATGCATATTGGTAAAAGAGACCACATTATCGCTGACGTGCTGATATAGCCTATCAAATGCTCACTAGAACAGAATGTGAGAGCTTATTCGGTAGGCTCCTATTTTAAGTTGCAACCTCACAGTTTTAAATTATGACGGCACGATAAAAGTATATCTCAAAATAATGCTCCCATATATTTGTGCATGAAAAAACACATATATTTAACCCAATCCTCCAAACAACATCGCTTAAACGCTGTCGAGAATCTCGGGCTCCTTGAACCCACTTCCAACCACCTTCTTGCCAGAGTCCTCGGCAGACTCTCCGTGCAACTCAAGAAGCTTGCCAAGGTCAAACTTGGGGCTCTTAAGGATCTTCACCTTGCGAACGTGGACGTTCTGGAGGGGGTAGATACCCTGAGTTGCCTTCTCGATCTCCTTGCCAATAACCTCGGGGATGAACTTTTGGACGAGCTCCTTAAGGTCGCATGACGCAGCCTCGGAAGGATAATCTCGAACATCCTCTTGCGAATTTGACGGATCTGGGCAGAGCTGGCGTAGGTGGTCTTGCGGATCTGGTTGGGGCGGCGCTTGGTGAAGGCGATGGTGAAGATGCGGATAAGGTAACCATCGGTGGTCTTGACATCGACGTGGGCCTCAATCAAAGACTAATGGGGGCAGCAAAAAATATGTTAGAAACACTTTAAAAAAATGAGGATTTATCGATACATACCTGCCACTTCTTGACAAGGGAACGGAGCTTGTCGGAGGTGAAGTCCATGCCGTAGAAGTTGGTAAGGCAGTTCTTGCCCTGGATCTCGTGAATCTGGAGCTTGATCTTCCTGAAGGAGTCCTCCTGGTTCTTGTTAAGGTCGGCCAAGGACACCTCGAGGACACGGCCCTTAAGGTAGTCGGTGGCGTTCTCTGCAAAAGTAAAACAAAAAGCCTTGTATAAGCAACCCAATCCATTTCGGTGTCAATTATCATCTAGTACTCACTGAGACCCTGGGTACGGTTGACAAGGGTCTTGCCGACGTTGCGGACATCGAAGATTGAAGGAGCCTTGATGTCGAACCAGTCCTTGCGGGTGAAGGGGTCAACGCTATTTAAAAGGAGAGGGCGTTAAGGCTCTATCCTCCAACAAAGCATAAGCCTCCGTCTCTTTCACATCCAAATTCCCAGCTCCGGTTTCGTAATGATCCCAATAGTAAGTACAGCGTCTCGCCTGAGTCCATCTTGTGTAACCATTAGCAACCCATGCCGCCCCGTCATCCCGAGTCCGAGCCATCCATCCGCGCAACAGCTCCAATCCATCAGCAATGGTATTGATTACTTACACCTTCTTCTTGATACCCTTCTTTCCCTTTGACAAGCGCCTAATGTGATGAGATGGATGAGATGGAGGTGTTCAGGTTAGAATCAAAGTGATGTGAGGAATCTCGTGAACGGAATGACGGTAAAAAAGTAAGAACGAAAGACACCCCGCGAGTAGCGGAAGAACGTAGAGAAGTACGTGTGAGAAAACCGCAATGGTTCACAGCAGGAAAGCGTTGAACTGAAGCAACAATCTCCACATAATCTCCAACTCAAAAACCAACGAAAGAGAAGATATACTGACTTGTTCTTTCCAACGGCCCTGCATATCCGAAGATGAATCCATTGACGTAGGGTTGCGTAAAGGTTGTGGAGCAAACGGAGAGAGTAAGAAAATGACAGGTTAGCAATCTACATCCAACTTTTTCCTCCGTCAACGCCCTTCGCATTCACAGCGCAGACCAGCAAGCAGCAACAAGCTGTCTCAAGTTAACTCGCTATGCCCATTGCTTCACTGTGAATGCTGAAGGTGAGGTGAGGTGCGATGAGCTGAGGATCCCTTTTCTTTTAGGTGAAAAGGATCGCCCATCATGAAGTCGCAAAGGCCCAATGTACGTACATGATGTGTGTTGGAACAAAAAAAAGGAAGGACCAGAATTACTTTCAAATGTCCTCTCCTCACAAATTTCAGCCAATGAAATCCACCAGCTTTTTCTTCCGCATAAAAAAAGATTTCAAATGCCATAACTGACAATTCTATAAAGAAATATTCGTCGTCATTGAAGTATGCGTAAAACAGCAAAATTGAAATCATACTTTTACGCGGAATATTCACATACGATGATAATAGATATGAGAGTACTCGTGTTTTTGGTGTAGATAAAAAAATAACAACATTCAAACCAAAAAACAACAAACAAAAAAACTAATAAAAAATGATTACATGAGGTCAATACTATCAAAAGAGAGAATCACTAGGCTAAAAAAACAAAACAAAACAAACGACCAAACATATAAGCTAGCCGTTTGCAGCTTTCCTCCTGCGACAAAAATATAATCATGGAATATACTAAAGACACCATCACCAAAGAAATCTCCTCTGATAACCACAGGTGTATGCTTCCAAAAAACAAACCCCAGAGAAAATCAGAAAGAAAAAAACACAGAACAAACATCACATAGTCAAACACTGCCTATCATGATCATCCTCCCCGCCACAGTCGGTCCTATCGAAGCCGCCATCATCGCAGCATTCAGAGTCGTCGTCTGATGATGCCCGGCACCTCCACGATGTGTCTGATGCAAAGCGGCATCCCTCCCTCTCCTCCCATTCCCTCTTGAACAATGACAAGCCGCAGCTCCCCCACATGGACATCCCGCCACCCTTGTAGTCGCCACACCACCCTTCCGTCCTCTCGCTACCACAAGGGCAGCAGCAGTCTCCAAACGCTCCATCATCCATCCTCACCAAACATCTCGACAACCTTTTCAACGCGATTCGTCACGTCAACGCTCTTCAAAATCTCATACTTGCGATAATCCCCAACCGGCGCAATGTTGGCGATCCAAAAAGATAACATCGCGGCGTCAGTTGGGGCTGGACCGTTCAAAAGTTTGAGATGAAGGCGCGCTTGAGGAGGGAGAGAGGAGAGTATACCAAGAAGACGACAGCGGAGGGTAGAGAGACGGGAATAAGGGTCTCCGCGGTGAATGCGACGATGCGGGTGTGGTGACGTTTCAGAGGGTAGAGGTGATGAAATTAACTGATTAACGGAAGTCGGTACAGCAGGTAAAGACGTCGACGAAGATGACCCACAAGTAGGTAGCAAAGACGCAAACGAAAAGTTCGCACCCCGGTCTTTCGCTGAACAAAACGACCGTGCCACATTCTTTGAGCACAAAAATGATGATGAGAAGAGCGATGGGGATGTAGGCTGTGACGAGGGTGACGATTGGCCTGACTTCAACACCCCAGCCGCAGTTGTGGGTGACGAGCCATCCCCCGACCCTGAAGCGCAGCTTCGAATAGACGGTCGAAGAGGACACCGGAAATTGGTATTGAAGAAATTCGTGACAGGGCAGTCGAAATCAAACCAGGAACCTTGAGAATCATTCACGATAACACCTTCCTGCGGCGACTTGACCTCCACCGCCGATGCCGATTCGACTACCGTAACAATCTTATCCTCAACCTTGCTCCCTCGTAACGAAGGCGACATGGCCGATGTCCCGGGATGCGATGCTGACCTCTTCTCCATATCGGCTGTCGCCAGGTTCATGGAAGAAAAAGAATCCAAGTCGGGTGAAGTTGGCAACCCCTCCTCATCTCTCTCCTTCCCATCAGTCTCCTCATCATCTAACTCCACATCCTCCAACCTCTCCACTAATGCCACATTATACCCTCCATCCGATATCCCCCGCTCAAGCACCCTAAACCTTGACACCCCAATCGCATCAATCATAAACCTCGGCAACTCTTCTCCTCCTGCTGCCTCATCATAAACAGGCTCACAACTCCGAATCTGCAATAAAGTCCCCACAGGCATATACCTTTGACAAGACCCTCCAGTACACACCCCAACCGTTGCCGACGACGGAAACGTCGGAAAGCCGCCATCCCTACACCCTCCCTCATCCACCTCCATTGCGTCATCTCTTTCCGCAGCATCCATGGTATACGACATAAAAGCCCTCGACGACGACGCTGACGAGGCTCCACCCCCTCTATTCACTCCAAGTGCTGACTTCCCCTCCTCGGTTTCAGGCTCCGGTAAACACAAACCAAACGTCCTCTGTCCCTCCGCGATAAGTCGATGCACCATCCCCCTATATCGTGGCTCAAAAATGTGCATGAAACAAGGTACACCCGGTAATACGAGCGGACCAACAAAGATAGGGACGATGAGGGTTTTCGTGGCTGCCAGCGCGGCATTTGTGGACGCCGAAGTGACGGTTGGCATCATCATGTCGATGCAACCAAGTGATTCTGAGGAGGATATGGATGGGGCCATAGTCATAGGAGGAGCTGTGCCCAGGGATTTGATGCATTGTTGAACGTAATCAATGAGGCGGGATAGAATGAGATTCCTTGGGCGACGCTCAAAATAGATGTAGTTGGGGAGAGTTCGGCGGCAGAGAGGGCAGGCGTTAGCGTGGGAAAGAGACGTGAGGAGGCAGCAGCGGCACCAAGAGTGTCCGCAGGGTGCGGTGACGGGGTCCCCGAGCATGGAGAAGCATAAAGTGCATTCCAGGCTTTGAGCGCAGGCAGAGATGACAGTGGATTGTTGAATTTGGCGAGGTTCAGGAACGGCAGCATGAGGTACATCTACGGCAAAGGTTTTAGCTGTGACCAACTCTATAACAATAGTAAAAGCCTAGGCAACCCACCTGTAGAACAATCCATTCCAGTACATCTCTCCATATCATCCACCCTCTTCATCAACTCTTTCACCACCGAGCTCTCCGGCCTCAAAGACGCCGCCACATGCGCATCATTTCTCGCAGACCTCACATAGCCTAAAGTCAAATACGCCTGCGCCCTAGCAACATACGATTTCGAGATACAAGGCGCTAATTCCACCGCTTTCGTGAAACAATCCTGGATGATGAGCGGAATAGAATCAGGGGTATGTTGCGGTGGAGCAGAGAAATGATCTTGATCATCGATGCGGAAGGATAGGATCGGTGGGGAGACGAGGATAGATGGGCACGGGACAGCGTCAACCTGCATATCACCGCCTAGGTTGACTGATGAATAGGAATCATGTTGTTTCCGTAAATGTTCTCTGCGTATGGCTTCCATGCGTTTAAGACCGGATGATACTAGCGCAAGAGCTTCCATTTCCGCCGGGAAGCACAACTCCATTATTCTTTTCAGCGTCACATCCACCATATCCTCTCTATCCTTATGACGCTTATTGACCATTCTGCAAGACGGTACGGGACAAGCGTAAGAAGGTGGTGGACGACATGCGGCATCCGAGTCATCTGATAGAGCGCCACATGAGATCGATGTTGAGGTGGTGGAAGTGGCGGAGAGGGGTGGGGTAGGCGGGTGGCTTGATAGAGAATGGTCGGAGCTGGGATGGCCACGACCAGTGGCATGACGGGAGGAGGATGGAGAGAGTGGAGTTGATGGTGTTGAGGAAGGTTGGATAGCGTGGGAGGAGGGCAGACATGAGGAGCAGACGGCGTTTCCGCAGGGAAGGGTTATTGGGAGGAAGAGGAGGTTCTGGCAGCATGGACAGAAAAAAACATCCCGATAAGCCAGAAATAAGGCGGGATATAACGAAGGTAGAGGTGAAGGGGCACGCGGTTGCTGTTGTGACTGATGTTGTTGCTTTGATAAGTTGTTTAGTTGTTGCTGTTGGTGTTGAAGGTAGCAGCAAGACGATTGATCGGCGGCAGTGGCAGCAGAGACCATGGTCATTGCTCTTTGCTCCTCTCCTCCTCGTTCCTATCTTGTTACTGTAAACCCTCGAAAACGATTGTACTTGATGAGAGTTTGTAGTGGTATGTTTTAATGTACGAATAAATAGTGAAGGAACTGGCTAGCACGATGAGTCTTGTCGGCGATAGTGCACGTATAAGCTAATGTGGCGATTCAAAGACACACACACACCCACACACAGCCACAGTTCAGACAGACAGTATAGAGAATGTTGTTCGTCCGTAATCCCTAACCCCTTCTTGTATGAATGAAATCGCTTACAAAAGCACCATCAGCTTTCACGTAGGGTAGATGTCGTCAGAATTTGACTTTAAGAAAAAAGCCTCGTCTTCTGCGGCAGAAATCCTGTGATTTGAAATATTCAATTGGACAATCAATTTCAAAGCAATCTTTTTGGATATCCGGTCCGTGCTGCTTATGTAAAGGGTGAGTGAGTTATTACAAAATCCACCCATCCCATACATCCATTCATCCAACGGTCGGCCTATCTGTCTGTCTGGCTGCGCATGGGTATGCGTACGCGTGTACATAGTGACCGTGTATCGGCTCGTGTAAGTTAAAAGTCTTTATGTCATCATTACGGTTATATATTTTGCTACTCTCTACATCGAGAACATCAAACATCTCTTGCCATTCAAATCCCAATCCCAACTCTTATTTTCAAGCAAACAAAAGAACACGTCCCTTCAGATACAAAGAGCAAGACAACATCAAGGAAAATACAAAGAGGTTATTTAATAGAAGCAAAGAGGGAGAAGGAAGAAACACTTCGCAACCTCAAGAAACATGCACGACAAAAAGAAAAAGAAGAAAGAAAAAGAGTTGAAGTTAAGTAAGAGAGGAGAGAAGAAGTAAAACACGCCATTTGGGCAACGTCCGGTGCGCCACCTCAAATTCCCGAAAGCTTTTAAATAATTCAATCACTTGGCCCCGAAACCAACTGCATAAAAGATTATGTCAGAATAAAAGCACTAGCGAACAGACACGCAGCGTCCGCATCCTCAAACAAAACAAAGAAAAGGAAAAAAAAAAAAGAAAGCAACTCAAAGAAACCCCCAATACACGCAGCAATAAAGCAACTTCAAAAAGATTTTTTAATACTCACATTTTCCAGTCCCTCCGGGAGCAGGAGTCACAGCGTTCCCCCCGAACCCTCCTGTCGTAGGAGTACCAGCTGTACTTCCAAACCCTCCAAACCCTCAGGCGTCGCGGCACTAGCACCAGGTGTTGTCCCAAACGGTGTAGCACTTCCGAACCCAAAAGTACTTCCTCCAGCAGGAGTTCCAGCAGCAGGAGTCGCACTAAGCCACCAAACCCAGCCCCAAGCTTACTCCCACCAGCCGCAGGCGTCGCGGTAGACGCTCCAAACGCCCCAAACCCTCCAGGCGTCGCAGAACCACCCCTGGTGTTGTCCCAAAAGGTGTAGCACTTCCAAAACCAGTAGTAGCTCCCCCAGCAGGAGTCGCACCAAACGCACCAAATCCAGTCCCAAGTTTACTCCCACTAGCTGCTGGAGGCGTCGCAGTAGACGCACCAAACCCTCCCCCTCCAAACGGAGTCGAAGGAGCGGTAAGGGTGCCACCTCCCGCATTCCCATTACCAAACCCAGAGGCACTTGTCGACGGCCCACCGAATGTCCTATTCCCAACAGGTGTACCCCCACCCCCTAAAAATCCAGAAGAAGAACTATCCACCATCGTACTTCTCCTAAACAACGAACCCCCTCCCCCTCCCCCGCCCATGACCCCACCGGACCGATGTACCCTCTCAGCCTCCTCATGCGCAGTCTCAGCCCGTTTTTTCACAATCGCAATCTTCCCCCCCATCTCCTCAGTGCTCTCATCCAACCATTGCAAAGAAGTCAAATGCGTATCCAAAATCCTAATAATTTTGTTCACCGGATTCTCCTCGACTGCCGCAAGCACAGATGAGAAACCACTGTCACCAGCCATCCCACCTCTAGCCCCACCAACCTCAACACCATGAGCTCCCTTGGCGCTGTTGATTTCGTCAATGATACCAGACAACTGTCTGCCCATGTCATCAACCTGCCGGCTAAGCGTCTCGGCCAAAGAGTAAGCCTTTTCCCTCTCCTCATCCGCCGGCGTTATTCTGATCGGTTCGCGAACAACGTCGGGAGCTTTCTGGCCTTGAGCTCCGCCAGTACCCGCTGTGGCAGCCCCGCCAATAACACCTCCCTCATAAAGAGCGCGTACTTGTTGTTCGTATTGATCCAAAAGGGTTCCGAGCTCAAGCTGCTGAGACTCAATGTAATCAAGGGTCTGGTCAACCTGATCTTGAGTCTCTGTGAGACCCCTGACAGACTGGTTTAAGCGGGTAATCTACAAACACCCACGCGAAATTAAACCTCACCAACAACCCAAACACAAAAAAGGCCTTTTGATACACATACCTGATGTCCATTCTCGATCACCATCCTATCCCACGTCATAACCTCAACAGCAAGTCTATGGAAATCCTTTGTGCTCTGATCAAGATCCATATGCCATTTATTCATAATCTCCTCCATAGTCTTACCCTTCAGTGACTTCAATCCTCCAGGGGTCGCTGAGGGCTTCAAAATGCTCTTTGCAGGGCCGCCTGCAGCGCCGGTAGCGGCTGCACCGAGAGTCGTAGGGGTGGCGGTACTGGTGCTGCCAACAGCGGTGACAGGTGCCGTTGACGTTGATCCGATGGCAGCGCCAAAAAGAGGTTTGGCAGCTGGCGCGGCCGCGGCTGCAGGAGCTACATATTATAATGATAAACTGTTAAATTTGTAACCTGAAGAGATAAAATGCCAGATATAAAAACTAACTTTTCGTCAATTCATTAACGCTCAACGGGCCGGGAGATCTAGATAACGTTAGCAATACCAATCAGAAATAAAATGGATCATATACTCACGCTATCATAATAAACGTTGTGAGAGAAATGAGGTAATAGCAAAAGTAGCATTAGAGACTTGCTTACGTGGTGAACAGAAGAGAGGGTGAAAGCCTTAAAAAAACTAACCTTTACCGAACGACAAACCAGCAGCTGGCGCTGGCGCCGCCGGCTTTGACGACGCCGCAGCCGGAGCTCCCAATTTCCCGGCCCCTCCCAACGAAAACCCACCAGGGGCAGGAGCCGTCGAGCTACTAGCTGCTGGCGCAGCCGTCGTCTTTCCAAACAACGCTGCGCCTGTCGCCCGGCGCCGGCAGACGACGCAGCCGGCTTTGCAGCAGTTCCCGAACCCAAGCCCAGTACCAGTAGATGTTCCACCCAACGACCCCATCGAGAAGCCTCCAGTAGCAGGTGCAGGCGTCGCAGTGGTCGTAACGGGGCAGCGGTGGCGGCGGGTGCAGTCGTAGCCGCAGCAGGTGCGGCACTGGCGCCTCCAAATCCAAACGAAAATCCTCCGGGAGCTGCTGGAGTGGTCGTGGCAGGCGCGGCGGGGGCGGCAGCAGTGACGCCAGCTGGCGCGGGTGCTCCAAATGATGGGGTGGTAGACGCAGTGGTGGTCGTGGCGCTACCAAAACCGCCAAAGGATGGAGCTGCAGCGGGTTGAGTAGATGGTTGCGACGTTGCTGGTGCACCAAACGAAATACCACCAGACGGTGCAGCAGAAGGAGCTGCGCCAAAAGAAGGAGCGGCACTCGCGGCAGGGGCAGCAGCACCGAAGAGACCACCAGCTTGTTGCTGAGGCTGCTGCTGTTGTTGTGATTGGCCTCCGAAAGAGACTGATGGGGCTGCTGAACCAAAGCCTCCCAAACCAGTAGACGGTTGCGCGCTGCAGCTGACGTGCCAAACATGTTTCGAGCTACCTTGCGCTCCTCCAGCACCTCCGAAAGGTGTCTGGCTTGCGCCGACTCCAAAAGCAGGTGCGGCAGTTGCTGCGCCAAAGCTAGGTGCAGCAGCACCAGTGGTAGCCGAGCTTCCAAAAAAGCTAGGAGCAGCACCCGGCTTTCCTGTGGTAGCGGCAGCTTGGGCCCCGCCGAATCCGCCGAAGCCACCCTGCTGCTGTTGTTGTCCTGGTTGAGCCGCTGCCGACTGCCCAAATCCTCCAAACCCTGTACTCGGTTGCTGCTGTTGAGGCTGCTGAGGCTGCTGCTGGGCTCCTCCGAAACCACCAAACCCACCAAACCCACCAGATGCTCCACCGGCCCCGGCTGTTGACGCTCCGAAGCCTCCAGCAGCAGGTTGCTGTTGCATGCCTCCACCTGCTCCAAAAGCAGGAGTCTGCGTGGTATTACCACCCAACTTAAAACCTCCAGTAGATGCACCTGCTGTAGATCCAAAACCCTCCAGCTGCACTTCCGAAACTGGCAGGTGCAGGTTGCTGCTGCTGCTGCTGCTGCTGTGGTTGTCCGAATCCTCCGAATCCACCCGCAGGTTGAGCTGCACCAAATGCTGGAGCGGCCTGCTGTTGTTGTCCACCAGCTGCCCCACCAAAAGCCCCGAATCCTCCCGCAGCAGGGGTTCCCCCCGCGGCTCCTCCGAAACCAAATCCGGTCGCGGGCTTTGGCTGTTGCTGCTGCTGTCCCCCAAAGCCAAAGCCTGATGCGGATTGACCGCCTTGCTGAGCACCTCCGAAGGGCAAATCCCGTCCCAGCTTGCCCCGCTTGCTGCTGCTGCTGACCACCTTTTTGGTTTTCTCGTGAGAAGGGAATAACGTTTGGTGACGATGCTTACCTGCTGCACCCCCAAATGAGAATCCTGACTGCTGGCCTCCAGCCGGAGCTCCAAAGGGAGTGCTGTTTTGTTGTTGGCCCACCAAAATTAAAGCCTAGATGGGAGATAATGAGAAGGTAGTCAATTCATCATGCCTTGATGTCGTTACCCTTCCCAGTACGTCAAAATAGCTTTAATCCCATATCAAAAAGAATGATGGAATGAATACAGGTACAAGGAGGCACCGGCATCCAAGTGCTCATATCAACTCTCTTCCCTTGAAGGAATGGTATTGAATGGGAATGATGTAGCTCACCGCTCATGATTACTTAAATCGCCCTTAACCTTGTTAAACGGCTATTGCAATCCCGGACCAATGAAACTCTTCGTCTGTGGATACAGCCCACAAATGCCCACAAGCGGTGATTGACGACAGGACGCGCAGTTCCGTTGAAAAAAGAGTTTGGAGAGGACTGGAGAACTGCAATGTTGAAGTTGAAAGAATGTCCAGACTTCCCTTTTTCTTTCAACACGATTTTTTTGCAAAATCGACACCAACAAACCGTTTGGATTTAATTCGGGCATACCCAACAATGAAAGATGCCATTCTGAGGAAGGCATGCGGATTAACTTTTATCTGCTATTTGGTTTAACTACTGTAATTCTTTCAGGAAGGGATCTGGAAACTGGTGTATTCGAAGGGGGATCTTTGTGAATATGGTGAACGTACGATTACGTATGATGCGGTCATTAAAGCTGCGTTTCTTTGATGGACACGCACGATCTTGGTTTCCAAGTTTGAATCTCTTGCTTCCCTCATGATATTTCCGTTCTTTTAAACACACCAAAGATCAAGTACAATTGATGGTCACTCATTAAAGATCATGTACCATTGATGGTCAATCATTATTCTCCATAGGGTCATCCATCTTGCTTTTTAACCAGAAAAGGACCGACAGGAAAAAGAAATGGGAAGAGGACGTCTTCCTGATACTTTTAACGTATAAATATCGCCAGGTGCACCCGAGTTGACTTTAACCTTCCCTTTCTCTTCCTTGAATGACGATGATGAAGTTCTCGAAGGGAAAATGGTGTGTCACAAAAATTTTATTCTTATCTGCGGCGAGTAGCCTTACCTAGTTCCTTGAGAGCTCAGTCCATCAGCAAGCACCACACAACACACAGCACAAGTGAGTAGTTATCTCCCTCAGTATCTCTTCAGGGTGCAACGAGTTGCTTCTTTGCTCTACGGGTGGTTGATAGGTTGTCGGAAAGAGCTGTTACAGTGATTGTCTTTCAAGAACTCTGACATTGTCTTGGTGGCATGGGTGGCGAAGGAGCCAGAAGGACTTCACCTCATGTTGTAATAGAGCATTTTAAAGGAAACTCCTTTCATATCTCTGGCTCATGATTGGAGCAGAATCGCTCTCAGTCTTGCGTGATGGACACTGCAGCATTTTGTTGATCATGACACATTCTGCATACTGACCACAATTTTCCTTTTCCACACCTGTTTACAGATAATTACCTTCAATACCAAGAAGAATCTCCCATCCTTTCCACACCTCCTCCGCATTCTAGTACAATGAAATATCTTGAATACGAATCATTGGAAGA
The DNA here is from genome assembly GCA_025449115.1 of Chytridium lagenaria. Classification (NCBI taxonomy): domain Eukaryota; kingdom Fungi; phylum Chytridiomycota; class Chytridiomycetes; order Chytridiales; family Chytridiaceae; genus Chytridium; species Chytridium lagenaria. Next base: position 102,420 of record JAHLKC010000096.1, read on the forward strand.
AATTAACACGGCCCTGTCATGCGTTGACACTGGTGACATGAGAGTCTTTGGAAGACTCGAGGCCTACTCTTGTAAGCATCGTCGAATGCTTTTGGACATAATTTCTGGAGCTTTTGGTTGCTTTTATTTGAGGCATCCTTCGTTCTATCAGTCTGGTGTTTTACGTGACTCTTTGTTGACGAAGCCAGTCGTTTTGTTCTTTTGTTAATGCGCTTTGGATGGATTGAAACGTTTTGCCATTGGCTATCGCCAATGGGTGCACCGTCCATCCCAACATTTTGCAAGGACGAGGAAATAGTTACTTGGAGAGGAGTGTAGTTAGGAAAGTTGATCGTGATATATGTTCTAAAAGCAGTTTATGTTGGAGGATATGGAAAGCTGAGGGCGCAGAGATGGCTGAAAGGACTGAATTCGGAATTATCTTAGAGGGCGGGTTGGCTTATTGGATGCCTACAGACCCCCTTTATCGAAACTCCTTTTCATATTTTCCTCTGTTTGGAACGTTTTTCCATATCCTCCCGTATATTTGACTAGCTTTGATTATATGTTATGAGCAATTTACTGATATCTCTCTTTTACACTCCTCCCGGTACATTAATGGAAATACCCTCATTATGCCATATTTTTGGGACCCGCTTTTTTTTTATTTTTTACAGGTAAAAATACGGAGTGACGAAAAGAAATTGAAGGCAGCACATTGACAACAAGAAGTACGACGAACTTGAAGTTGGATCGCCCGACCAGGCTTTCTCTTTTAGATCACCTGTTTCCCCCTTTGGTCCTTTAGCTCAACCCACTTCTCGTAAAACAATGTTCTACCTTGTTGCAACGCTTAATGCAGCATTCCCCGACTACGATTTTAGGTTTGTAGCGATCTTGATGATTAGGCATTGTGCTTTACATGTTTTATGTGATTAGCGATATTAAGCCCGAGGCATTTGTCAAGGTTCCTTCCATTGGTATGGTGGCAAATCACATCAACTCTACCCTTTTTGCGATGGGAAACGAGGACTTTGCGAGTACCGTTAACAGTAGAGTTTGGCTTGCTATCGACCATATTGTACAGGTGAAGGAATGCGATATTTACAGTTTCATTCCTGACCCTGAGGTTGAGCCCGATGCTGAGGATGGAAACCTGTAAGTTTTTATTCGTTTCTATAATTATGTCTGACTCGTGGACAAGATGGAGCTTTTACTACTTTTTCTTTAATCGTAAGCTTAAGAGAGTTATTTTCTTCACCGCTAGAGCTGTGAGGTGTGTATTCGGATACCGGCTTTGCATATTGATAGATTTGTTAATCATCTCCTTCTCTAGTTTCTTGGCACCTGGACGCTCTACCGACCTTCTTGAGCCGTCTGCCAGTTTTGTTATGGATGAGGACATGGGTTCGGATTTCGGATTCGAGGACAGGTATGAGCTTATATCCAATTTGCTTGTTTGGTTCTACGCTAACTAATACTTCATCCATTTTTCATAGCAATCGTGGATTGTCCTTTGAGCAACACACAATGCAGTCGATGGAAGTTTGAATGACCTCGCACCTGTCATTCTGCCCTCACAACAAAATTTAATGCATATGTCCTCCGTCGTCTCCAATTCCGCTCGAAACTTGGCATCAACTTCCGCTATCTTTTATATGTTTTACCTCTTTTAAGTTGCATCACCTAGGCAGCCGTATGTTACTCGCAAGCGGAGGTTTTTATCCTCCTCTCTTGCCCTTTTCCAGGGTATGGATCCGTTCAGGGATAGTTTTGGGACCTCAGACGAGATAATCAATGGTTTCATCTCTGATGAATCGTTTTTTTTCTTACGTTCCCTATCTCCTTCATCATTTCGTCCTTTTGTTGTTCTCATTGCTTATTTATTCCATTTGTTAGTACTCGTCGCCTTTTATTGAGAAATGTGTATTTTTTAGTGCTTGTTCCGAATATTTGTTTTTCGAAATTGTTTTCAATCCCTCCCCTGCTCTTTGTTTATATCCTTGTGTGTTGTCAGTATCAATGGCTTTCCCTGTTTGTTGTGGAGGGCTGCTCGCATATTCGCTCTTGAAAAAGTAAAATCCAAAGAGAGAATTGAAGTTCCATAGATCTAGTCTTTTTCATAAAAGGTTGTGTGCTGTTATGTAATGAGGATGCTCTGTTCCAATGACCCTTAAATCAGAAGTTTTGCTATCATAATGGAGCCAATAAAAGTATTTTGACATTTTACTCAAATGCTTCACTCTCGCCACGTCCAAGGTTCTTCGTTTGCGTGTCAACGGCAATCATCCAAATTACGGTCTGAAATCAACGCGAAATGAGGTCATCTAACTCCTTCACAGAAGGCTTGAGGCGTAGTGATTGGTTGCAAGTACATAGCCTGTATGTTATTCATCTAATGTAAATTTTCGCGCGTAAAGTAAACTCTACCTATTTGTCCTATTAAGCTTGAACGTCAACAGTTTCGGGCATGAAGACTTAATATGTTTTATTGTTATGAACAAAAGGACAAAATATGCAAAGGTGTCAGAAAATACGTTTTTGAGCGAATAGGAATTAATGAGCTAAACCAAAAAAATGTCCAAGAAAATGTTTGAAACTGAGAAAAGAAGACCAGCAGAAATCAGTACAAATCCATAGAATCCCCACCTCCTAGGAGATAAAAAAAGGAAGCACCCTCCGAGATAAACATAAAACCGGGAAAGGATGAATATATGTGGCCGAAAAACAACGCAAGCTAAAACCAAAAATAAAAAATGAAGCTCTATTTAAGTGTCTGGAATCAAGAGATTTGACGGTCGAAAAATGCCGATAATTCTACCAGATGCTCTTTCCATTCACCTGACCTGGCGTCCGTGGCGGTTTCGATGCCGCCGGCAACTGCCCACTTCTAGGGCTTACAGAGATATTGGGCGGGTAGATTGGCGAGTTTCGCTCAGCATTAGGTCTTTCAGTGCTATAATAATCCATTCCATATGATCGGCTCGCATCACTGGATACGGTAGCGGTTACAGCTGGAGGGACATTGGTAACAGCCGATTCTTGGTATGCTGAAACAAATCCTGCCCCATTCGAATTCGCCCGAGAAGCGTGTCCGTACGACAAATTCGCGGAACCTGGTTGATAAGTCGACGGCGCGCCGTTCCCAGAGTAATTTGAGGTTTTCATAGCGGGAAGCGTGAGCTCGACAAAACGTTCCAAAGACCGCGCATTCCCGAATTGGAGGATACGGAAGATTTTGCCAACACGGACTTCGAGACAGTCTTGGAGCTTGGAGGGAATGAGGGAGGAGGAAGAGTCGAGAATAAGGGATTCTCCAACACCGCTGTTGGGGTTCAAGATAGCGAGGAGCTTGGAAGAGGTATTATACAAGATTCGGCGTTTTTCCCACATGGCAAAGGTTTTGCCGCCGTCACGCACAGGGATCAAAAACCTGGACTCAAACAAAATGGTGAATATCTGATAAACCTTGCAAGTTTGACAACTGATACTCACTCTGTGATGCCGCTAGATGTCAAAAAGGTATCGGATCCAGCATCTGATGTTCCAAATGACGCCAACAGGGATGCTTGAGGTTATACCGCCCTGGTCCACATCCTCGTCGAAACGCAACTTGACAGGCTTGCCTTTTCTAAGAACGATGCCGTCACCTTTTCTATCGCCGAAAACAGCAGCTAAGGAAGAGAAAATTTAGAATCCAGTGTACACATAAAAGATGCTTAAACGTGGAGAGAAATATTACCCATTGCGATTCTTCCAATTAAAACAGCGAGCACAAAGTAGCATGCAAACAGCGCCATAGCGTTCCTCAACGCAATACCCGCCGTAAACCCAGTACCTCCGCTAAACACAATAGCCACAACCACAACCCCACATATCAGAATATTTTGAACAGCATAGAGAATATACGCCGTCTCCCGGTACGCACTTGCCGCGTTCCTTGTAGCATACGCAAGCACCATCGCCAACATCAACAATATGCCGTTGTACGTCATGAGCGCTATATTGAAGTTCCGTTGGAGGGAGGAGTCTTTCGATTGACATTCATAATGGAATTTACCGATAGAGTTCTCGTTGACCCTAAAGGGGCGAATGGGGTCAAGGACTTGCCAGGTGATTAGGACAATGACGTTGATGATGGTGATGGGGAGGGACATGAGGAGGAGGTACTTGTCGCGGAGGTGAGTGGCAGAGTACATACGGGTATTTTCGAAGATGCAGTAAATACGGTAACATTTGGGTAAGATACCTATTTGAAAGAGAAAGATGGTAAGCTTTGTGAACAAGATCATGTATTGATTTACCTTGCATCAGAAGAGAAAACCCAATCCATCCTGACCACTGTTGAATGTAGCAAGCAGCACCCCCCATCTCTTCGATCCTTCCAAGCCTTTATTTTGGAGAATAGATATTCAGCAACGCACAGAAAAGAAGTTTCAGTCGTAGTTGTTAACTCACCAGCCCATAACGGAAACAAACTCCACCATAATACCGAAACCCGCAATCGCCATAAACGGCAAAGACATGGCTTTCACAGGCGCCGTAAATCTTCGCACAACCAAGATTATGAGGCACACCGCAATTGCGATTACTCCAATTAGCCCCAACGCGATAAACGTCATACCAAGAGGAGACGTAAATTCAATAACGTCTCGGACAAAAACAACACCATCAGCAGGTGCCTTATCAGAGCCGCCTTTAAATATGACCTTGGCGAAGCTGGTATTGCTACCCTTAGCGTCAATGACCATGGATTGTACGAGGCTTGCTTTAACAACATTGGTGACTTGGAAACCGCTAATGAAAATCCCGGCGGGCACGTTAGCAATAATAATCTCAATAAAATCACTCACAGAATACGATCCGCAGTTTGAGAATTATATACAACCTGTCAGACGATCCATTAAATGACTGGGCCACGAATTCCGTGACACCCAGCCCTGTCGTCCTGTTCAAGACTCTGTCCAAGGAAATCCCACTTGCAACAACCATCTTGATAGCCAAAGCCATACTAAGCAAGCAGTCTCTGTAAAAGTACGAATACGACATGATCTTCGCATCCGCCCCGTATGCCGCAGCATATCTGGCATCAAGTGCAGTTCTTTGACTTCCACCACCACCCTCATATGGGGTCGTAAACACCATTCCTTCTATGTTCTCACGATCTTCGTTGGAGTAACTATCTCGAGATTCGGGGCTATGAAGTAGTCCATAAATCGTCTCAACACCATCAGAGCCGATCCAAACGTGTTTGTCATCAACTAGGCCTTGCTTTCTTGCCTCTTTTAGGATGAGGACGACGTCAGCATCAAACGCCATCAGAACTATAATACGAGCGTCCGCGTCTCTTAGAGAGTTGACTTGGAGGGTATAGTTGGTGTCGCCCGGGTTGTAAGCTTCATTACGAAGAACGGTAATTCCAAGTATTTGCGCCCTTTCGAGAAATGAAGCAGATACTAGCAGATGAAGCGATGGATATATTTAGTTCAATATGACTCTTCGCCACCAGAGCAACAAAAAGACGACAAAAACAAATCACTCACATCCAAATCCTTGATAAACAACAATACAAAATCAAAATCATTTGAGTTAGTAATATGGTCCAAGTAATGCGGAGCTTCAAATCAATTGCAACAAATACTTACCGTATGGAGAGTTAACGGTTATGAGGCCGACCTATGTACACACAATAATTAGTTGATGAAAGCTTTCGAGTAAAAAAATTGTACCTTAGCCCATCCATAACTGTTGACAATGTCTGCCATAGCGTAACCTTGATACGCGTCTGAAGGCACTGTTCTGAAGAAATATTTGTAGACGGACTTATCAGAGAAATCAGGGTTGGTTGCGATGCTGCATTGGTAGACCTAGTAAGTGTAAAACAAACATTATCATTTTGCGTCAGACGAATTTCAATGCAGAAAAATCTGATACGGGACAAAAGTCCATGCAACAAGTATTCATCTTTACCCACCCTAAAGCTGTTGAGAGCCAGAGCCATCGGTGCAGAATTATCAGAAGTGTATTCACCAATGATGCCCACAACATTCTGGTCTCTCGCAAGTGAGATAGATTTCTCTACAGGAATAGCCTTGTTCTGGCTTGAGGCCTCCCAAATAAGGCGGAACCGTGCATTCGGAACACTAAAGGTAGGATCTGAGTTGATGTCTGCCTCGGTCAATTCCAAGACTCGGCGCGCAGAAGTATTTGTGACGGGAGCTTTTTGTTAAAAAAAAAAAACCGAGGCGTTCAGTCACATTTGCCAACGGCTGGATGTCGCAGTGCCCACGCGACGGCGAAATATGTGCCAGTGCACTAGGAAAGTTTTGAGATGAAGGGGAACTCACTGTCCGTGGGGAGAATGACACCGATGGGGATGATGGTTTGGGCCAGGACTAACTCGATAGTACAGCACACCCATAGCAGTAAAGCGATCATGTTAAGCCCCTTCGTACTCGATGACATTGAAAAACGTGGCAACTGCATCTTTGGAGATGTGTAGACGTTCGACTGTCAGTTTTTCAAAGGATGGAAGCGGAATGTGGTGGGGAGGTGGAGAGCGGGATGTGAGATAAGAATATTGCCGGATGTGATGTTTTGCTGTTAATTGTTTTTCTCCTTCCTTCCTTCTTCCTCCCTCCCTTGATGATGAAAGTATATTAATTATTAATTGCTCATAAAACTAAAAGTGAAGGTTCCTGCTCCTTATCAATATGAAATTGAAGGATAAAGCATAAGGCGCGCCTCTTTTCTTTCCCACCCGGAACTTGTATCATAATATTAAATAATAGCATTAGGCAGGTGGCTCCTTGTGCTGCATGCACACCACCATCAATTTGCACTGCACATCGCACCCCCCCTTCCACATCATCCCGCATGGGTAACATATTTCTTATCGTTGTGACCAAGAGCCAAGCCCTCATTTCGCGTAACACTCGGCGCTTGAGGTGGTTGTGGTTGATACTTTTTTCGGCAGTGCGAACCTCTTCAAGTGGATTTCAGTCTTAGCTATAAAACCTCTACAAGTGAATATGCTAAACACAAATTCCTTTTGTCAAACCATTCACAAACACACATTTCCAATCGTTGAATTCAACACTTTTTTTTAAACCCCGGGGTCCGGCCCTGGAGGCAATAACCAATAAAAATTAGTTGGTATGCAGATTCATGAAACAGGGTGCCTAGCAGCCTTTGAGCTGTAAGCTTCAACTAAAACAAAACACAAAACTATAAAGTAAAACCATCTAAAACTCGCCGACCACAAACGAACACCACTAAGATTACATGGTGTTGGGGGCAAGTCCCACAGTTGATGATAGCATTGCTGACGAAACCATGACTCTTCCTTGGCCAGATCCTGCACCAATCCCAGATCCATCTGGAGGCCGCGCCGTAATCGAGTCAGATCCTCACCAAAGCCAGTAACTCTTGCTCCAACTTTGAGTCCTGGAGCAATCAGCTGTTGGAACTTGTCAAGATGAGCGGCACTGCTGAACTGCAGAACCCTGTATTTACTTCCAAATCGTATGTCCAAGCAGTCTGGATATGTTGTGGATTTTTGTATGTTGACAGAGCTGGAGAAGATTGCCAATTCTCCAACCTTGAACCATATAATAAGAAGAATATTGTTAGAGCTGAAGCTAAATATAGCTACAAACCATCGTTTTTGTATCCACGATGCCGAAGTTTCGTGTTATGGGATGGTATATGACCATCTTCTTTTCCCAAGTGGCAAGAACCCGCGAACCATCCTATATGTGGCACGTCAAATAAGAGTAAAGGTTTTAATAAGGGAGTAAATAGTGGAAGGATACCTTACCTTGACGGGAATAGTAATTTCAACCGGACCCAGCGTATCAGAGTTGAAATCCAGCGAGTCTTTTACATCCACCTCGCTGCCCATTTGCTCGCCGGATCCTCTTAATTTCAGGAGACTTTCTTTGGTTAGAAGGGTCGCAGACGCAATTCTGGCCACCTTATTTATGCATCAGAAGGGACTTAGATAGCGCGACAGAAGTGTAAAAGCAGAAATTATCTCACCGTCATTCCAAAAACAAATGTGCAAGATAGCCACGTTAGAGCGATTCGAATATACAGTACTGACATGTACGCTCCTGATCGTGATGCCCCATACACAAGCCCAATGACAAGAACACTGCAGAGCAAAATATTTTGAGCTCCGTAGAGAATGTACGCTGTCTCCCTGTACGAGCTCAAAACTTTTCTTGACACGTAAGCAAGGAGGATGGCAATTGACAGAAGAACGCCATTGTAAACCAAAAGAGCTATCGTGAACGCCTCTTGTAAGTAAAGTGATCGAGATTGGCATTCGTAGTGGAATAAACTGCGATCGTCAACTGTCACCATAGTAGGTCTTAAAGGGTCCATCACAGACCATGTCGTGAGAAGTATTACGTTGATGACAGTGAACCATATCGAAGAGCCATATAGTAAATGGTCGCGAAGATAGGAAGCGTTCTGAAAGCCATTATAATGAGACTCAATTGGGCAAGCAATTATGAACATAGGGGTAATACATACTTGGAGGCGATTGTTTTCTATATACATCACAAAAAATAGTTTATCAGTTTAAAAAGTCCAATTGAAAAACGTCAAAAATAGCATGCGCTTACCAAAAATGCAATAGATCCTCCAGCATCGCGGTATTACAGCTTTAACAAGATTAGCAACATTATTCCGACTTAATTATACCTTGCATGACAGTTGAAAACCCAATCCAGCCCAGCCACTGTTGGGCTAGGCAGGCTAGTTTCGAATCCTCAAACCTTCCAATCCATCCATACACCGACCCATACACAATAGCAATACCAGTCCCCTCTATAAGAAGAAAAAGCATGGAAGTTTGTCGAATCGGCGTGGTTGCCCTGTTTAAGACAATCACAACTCCAGCTGCAAAACACGACAATATTCCCATGATGTGAAAGATGATAATGACTACTCCAATGGTTGATGTTCGTTCGATAACTTCCCGCATTAATATTTTCCCATCTGGTGGAGGGCTTGTAGCGCCTCCCGCGAAAACAACTTCTTGAAGCACTTGAATCGTGAAATTTTCGCCGACGATCTGTATGGATTCTACGAGTTTACCTCTAACGATGTTTTGAACAAGGTAATTCCTTTTGTTTGCATATTTTAATAAATTAGCGTCTCATGGCTTGAAAAGACCAAGGCAAAATAAACCCAACTTACGAAAGTCTATCGCCTTTATCATCAAACATAACCAGTCCGGAAGCACCTTCAAACGTCACATTTGTGAAAGTTGACCGCGACATTGACGAAAAAAGGGAAGTGATATTGGAGGGAGCTCTACCGTTTCCTATACTCCTTTTAATGCCCAAAGCAAAAGTTAAAAGGCAGTCTCGGTAGAAATAGGAGTACGGCATGGGAAGTTCGCCGACCAATGACTCATATCTAGCATTGTATTTTTAATGGTTATGCTTGTCAGATGTCGGTTTCTTTACCTTTTGTTAAAGATGTCCCATCCTTTACCTCCTCGTTCCGACGGTACGGTAAACATCATACCTTCACTGATTCTCCTATCCTCGTCCGAAAAACTACCTCTCGTTTCACTATCTGAACATCAACTTTCGTAAGCCTACAAATACGGAAAATAAACGGACGACAACCCCATACCGTACAACAAGTTAAACATCGTCTGCACCGCATCTGTTCCAATCCAAACATACTAAACCACATCGATTAGTTGTAATAAAAGTTGAAGAACCCACTTCTGGACCAACCAAATGGCGCTTAGAAGCTGCGCGGAGAATATTGATAGTGTCAATGTCGTATCCGATAACCACTATAACTCTCGCGTCGGAATCTTTGTATGGAATCCATTTGGAGTCTAAAGTCCGTAACGCCTCTGTTGTAGGCTTCGTTGCGGAGGATGGTGATGTTTTCTCTTGCTGCAGCCTGTAAGACACTCGAGACAACTGGAAACGGATAAGGGAGCGGTCACGAGAAAAAAGTTATGAATTAACATTGTAGGGAGTCTCACCCCCAATTCCGTAAGAAGTGTTTACGGTGATAAGTGCGACTTTTCTCCATTGGAAAAAAGCTAGTAATTTAACAAGAGCCTTTCCTTGGTTTTCATCGCTCGGAACTATGATCGTTAAATAATTTGTTGCGCAGATTACAGAAAAGAATTTAAAAATAAGCAGTTAGAAATAGATCAAAATAGACATGATAAGAGAAGAAAAAAAAAAGAAAAAAAAGGCATTTGCACGCACCCGGTCCTAAAAAATACGGAAACATATCCTTATTCGATAACTCTGGGGTCGTGGATGCACCCGAGCATTGGTATACCTGTACAGCAATGAGACCTTCAACTCTAACACTAAACTAAAAGCAAAGAAACAAAGACTTTTAGCGGGAACTAATAGTAGACCTGAAAGCTATTCATGGCCAACGCAACGGGCACAGTGATCCCCGACGAAAAATTCTCCAAGTACCCCTACAATCCCAATTGACCTTGCAGAATCAATAGCGTTTTTGACAGCAACCCTCGGTCCGATTTTTGAATTTAACCAATTTATAGTATAGCGAAGCCCAGATACTGCAAACTCTGCATCGTTATTGATGTCCCATAACGTAAGATTTAATACGCGCCCACCAGATATACGAAATATGGATCTATACGCCATTTTATCGATGGTAAGTACGGTTGTGGTCATTAGTATAACATACCATCTAGAGGTACTAGGACGGCAAGTGGGACGTCTACCGTTGACACAAGCGCGACGTTTGTCACCAGATATAAAGCAACAGCAAGGTAAGGGAACCACAGCATGGCTCAGAATCTCCATATGGGTCAATGCAATTCGCTCCCAGTGTATCAACCCCAGCGTTTCCTTGGGGTCGGTGCAAAGATATTACCTTTGTGAAGATCGACAGGCAATCTCATGAACTTTTGGTGATTAAATCATGAGCCAGGATTACCGGACAATTAGAGAGACCGCGATAAATTAACTCTGTGTATATTTTATGTGTCTATATAGAGTGGACATCTATCACCCAGATGGGCTTTATACAAATGATTTTCTGGTTATCATGACTGGCGCGCCTTTCTGCAAAAAAGGATACATGCTATTGCAGTTTTGCACGTGCGTAATATGTTGTCCAAAATAGACGAAGCCCTGTATTAATGAAAAGAGAAATATTAGTAAAAACGAATAAGTAGCTCTGGAATGTAGGAGGAGAACGAATGATGGGTGTACCTTTTTCCTCCGTAGCTTGGATAAAGATGCAAACGCAGAGCGTCCTATCACTCCACAGCGTTTGCACGGTCCATCCGCCTATTTTAATTGCACCGTATTATTATAATGTCACAACCAACATGCAAGATATTATGCGGCATAGCAGGAGTATAAAGACAACTCACCTTAAATATCTGATCACCAATACGAATAGTAAGATCTGTCCAGCCTTCTTCCGCAAACGGCTCTAAATGTAAGCCCCGCCCATCTGCAAGTTTAGGCCGCTCTATCAACAGATTCGCCCGGAATCCCTCAACGGTCATCTCCCTTTCTTTTAAACCACGACCGCTAGTTGCTCTGTCTTCAAGCGCTCGATAGCTGGGCATAGAAATGAGAAGCAATTGGGATTCATTTTGAAAAGCAATTGATCTCTCCTGTGCCGAGACTCTCCTTTGCTGCGATGATAAATCGGTTTTATAGGATGCGTCGGTATCGGATATGCGGGTAAGGTGACAAGGGAAACCCATGAATTTAGTAAACCAGGCAGAAGCTGCGTCAGCGGTATGGGAAACGGACTTAATGCTACTTTTGATGTTAACGGAATTAATTTAACATTAAAACACAATACCTTCTGCGACACACCTGAGTTGTGACACTCATAGAACCATTTTGATTCTTCAATGAAAGAACCAACATCTCCATAGATGGTGCTGACAAGACAAGCTCCTCCGTCTGAAAATCTAGTTCTAATACTTGAATATCTGCCATTTGCGTGTACGTCTTTTGTGTGATGGGAGTATTCATCTCATCAACAAGCATGAACACACGATCATAAAGCAGACCAGCTGCTGTCATAGGCCAACGATCCACTGCAAAGCCCCCACACGACTTGATGGGATAAACATTAATCTGTGATAACTCTGCAACCAGAACTTCATCACCATCTACAATCGCAGCAACGCTAGAAAGAGGTTCGGCGGTCTTTGCAAAGTAGTAATCAAGAAACTTGATCCACTGATGCACGTCGTTTAAGTCATTCATGGGTCCAAACGAAATACGGAGTGCAGTGACATGCCGACCACCCAGGATATCAACATTATCTCCACATACGCGTTCCCCACTTTCCGCGTTCGATCGTATTGAGTCACGTTCAAGACGGAGATGATAAGAGCAGGCGCCGAGGTTGCAGAAACACCCTGAACGAAGATGAATACCTTGAAGCTGGGCGAGGCGGGACACTTCTGAGCCTGCTAGTGGGTGACCATCTTGTTGCAAGAGGTTAAATGCAATAATGGGGCCATGGTTTGCATCCATAGATGCGTCGTTGGTTTTTCCAGAATCGCTTCGTACCCCGCCCTGATAGATATGGCATAGAGGTCTTGCACGATTGTCGGAAACCGAGGAGTATCTCAACTCCATCATCATCTTCCTTGCCTCCCCCGCCAGCTCTTTTGCCTTGATTTTCATGCTCTTCCAACCACCCTTTTCATCAAGCCAATCGAGACCATGATCCACAGCTATGATATCCAAAAACGGCAACGTGCCATCTTCGAACCTTGCAGGAATTTTTGTTCTCGGTTTGTACCATGCCGAATGCGGATCGACAGCATCCACCGTGCCTCCTCCAAAATAGGGCTTCCTCAACGTTTCCGCGAAATCATTTCGTAGGATCAATGCAGCAACTCCTGTGGGAAATCCTATCATTTTGTAGAAAGAAAGAATGAGGGCATCTGCGGGATGTGCCGAAAGGTCTATAAAACCATATGACGATGCATCCAGGAGTACATTCCATCTTCTTTTTCCGTTTTTATCTTGAAGAGAGGCAAATCGATTTGACCATGAAAGAGGGTACTCGAACCCGTTGAAGTTGGATTGAGCGGTATATGCGAACAGCCCGAAATCTTCGTCCAGTTCGGAACCAGAATCATGACGAAAAGCATCTACCACAGATGGTGCTTGTAAAAGGGAAGTGGTGTGGGGTATAGCGGAGTTTTTTGATATGCATTCGTTCTCATCAAGGTAATGTTCAACTTCATCGATTCCTAGTGATTTTACGCGCATGCCAAAGTCGTCAGGTTGAGAAGATAACTCTCGTGATCCCCTCGAGTGAATATCACGCCTCAATGCATATTCCCTCATTCCCAAAACCGAAGTATGCGAATCGGTCAAATACCAAAACTTCCGCCCTCTCCAATCCGTCGACTCTGCAACCAACTTCATCGCCGCCGTTGCATTTGCCACAAATACGACAGAATACATCGATGAATCTACATTACAGAGCGACAGAATCCGAGATCTCACTCTCTCGATCCTTTTATTGGAACCATTGGAAGTGCCAGAGTGAGGATTGGCGTAAAGCTGAGATGTGACTTCTCTGGCAAACCGATCGACGACAGATTTTGGAGGTAGACCGGCGCCAGCGCTATCTAGGTAAAGATCACCCTTTATTTGAGGATAGTCGACGGAGGGGCCAGCTTCTGGAAAGCCTTCGATCATCATCTTCTGTGGTTCATGTAAAGCCAGGTTGTTTTTTCCTGAAAGTTGTCGGAATTCGTGAAATAACACCAGAGACGATGGCATTTAATTCTGATCGCAAGGTCATGAGCGCCGAGGTTGCATCGATGATGATGGCGAAGGAGCAAGCATCGCAATCCCTTGGGAAGGCTCTACATGTATGTACCGAAAGTCTGGCGCGATTCCATGGATGACTAAATCGAGTAACGTTCTTGCGTAGTCCATTTCGGAAAGCGCATTCGCTACAGTGGACGGACTCCGCGAACTTTCTCGCCATATCTATGCACTGGCCCGTCTCTATGCCATGCGAAACCCAACATTCCGTATCTTCCTCCTCCTTGCCGGAATTCTCAGTATCCTTCCTGTCTCGGTCTTTGCCTTCTTTACTGTCTCCACGTTGCTGGATCGTTGGTCACGGCTGGTAAGGATTCGGTGTTCTTCCATCCATCCGATTTACAGTAGTAATTGATGCTGTTTAAGTTTTGGGATGGTTGCTGGTGGAGGGTAGCCTCATAGGTTTGGGTCTCGCAGTATTGCTTCCGATTGAGGCGGGAATTCTGGTCGTCGCCGGCGGCGTCGCGATGGCATACTCTAGCAGCCGTCAAATGTTGAATTCTATCCAAGCTCCAGAAACAAGGTAAAGTTCTCTCAAAATGAAAGTACTGAGTCTTTTATAGAAAAGAGTTGACTTCTCTTGAGGAGGTTGAGGAAGAGAATTTAGCGTTGGTGAAGGTCTCTAAAGTAACCGAAAAAGCTGCTGCTGAAGCGGGAATTTGATATGTTTCGGTGATGCAATGATACCTCTTAGATTCGTTTGCCAAGATTATTACTAGTATTTTGGATCACATACCCAAAACTGCGCGACATCACTACGCCAAAAAAAATCTCATACCCTCGATCGCGCAAACCCTAACCTTTTTGTGCATTTTATGCATTCTTTCGCAGTGTGGATTCGTTTATTTCCCTCATTATATCTCCTTTTTTTATATATCTTATATTGCATTTGTGCGTTACATAAAGAGAGGCCGTGTTTTTATACATATTTTGGTATGCTGTCATCCTCACATAACTAATCCACTTTGGTTATGTTTATCCGTCATAGCAAAACATGAGACAGGCCGTCGAAATGGGAGGTTGAGAGAGGGGTATTGCCGCGATAAAAAAAAGCCGCTAAAAAAAACCAAACGAAAGCACCAAAAAAGCAGAAACAGGTTGCGAAAATAATAATCCACTAATACCGAACCAACGTCAAGAAAGAAAAAAGTCCACGAAAAAGGATGAAAAAAAAGTCAAGATAATAAAGTTTCAGTTACAAGAAAGAAAAAAAAAGCGGTTCTCCATCTTCACCATCCCCACTTGACACCCTTCCATCCCCACTTTGCCCTCTTTGCAGCAGCAGAAAGAGAGTCGTTTGATGTCACACATCCCGAATCATCCAATTCTGGGTTCTTTTGAGAAATAGGGCGACCCATATCAGTGTCTTGTGCTGAGAAAAGCATTGTCATATTATGGTTGGCAGCAAACTGTGCGGCCTGGTTTAGAGCCGGGTCGTTATGGTATTGCGGAACCTGTTGGTAGTGTTGCTGCTGATACTGGAATTGCATTGGTTCGTGATATCCGGATTGATGGGTTGGCTTTGACAAAGGTTAGATGGTAACGAAGAATAATGATTGCAATAATTAGAGAAAATATCTACCTTCATGTTCATTTTGCAGCTAAACGATTTCTGAACAGCCGCTTTTCGTTGTCCCTGCATCGCATTGGAAACTTCTGGAATATACCTCCCCTGCGCGCCTTGTCCAACCGGCACAAACGGTCTCTGCCCATGCGCGTCCATATTGGGGTGCTGATGATGGTAGTACCCCGCGAATCCATTCTGATACCGCTGCTGCGCAGCCAGATACGATGCGTTGCTGGAAGCAGAAACAGGTGTAGGTAGAGTTTGGGCATGAAAATGGGGGTGAATGTAATTTTCTTGTTGTTGATGTTGTTGTTGTTGATGTTGTTGATGTAGTTGTTGGGGTTGATGAAAGCGGTGAGCATCTTCATGCTGAAAGTTGTAGGTTTCTGGTGGCGGGATGCTGTAGCCTTGTGGAAGTGTGGATTTCTTTTTGGGAGATGGTGGGCAGACGAATTGAGGTTGCGCGGATGTGGTTGTTGAAGTAGGATGATGGTTGATGTGAGTCGCATGGGGTTTTTGGGATGTGGAGGCGGATGGGGCGTTGGGCGGGTTTTGCGCGGCGGCGTAAGGAGTTGCCCGAGAGTTTCTTGCGGACGACGGGTTAGATGTTGAGGCGGAGGTAGAGGAGACGGGATGTTGGGGATCCATGACGGGGGTTACGGCGTCGGGGGATGCGTGGATGGATGAAGATACGACACTATTCCGGGTGCTGTTGCTAGCGGCGGGTTGGGTTGGGTTTGGTTGAGGACGATATCTAGTGGGCTGGGCGACGGAGTTAAGGACACGATCGGGTTGGGTGGTCAAGGCGTTTTGGAAGGACGTGGGTTGCGATAATTGACTGGCGTCTGTATGTCCACAGTGTTCGATGATGAACGGATGGGATAGTGCGACTCGCGCTGTAGATCGAGCTTTCGGATCAAGCACGAGGAGTTTTCGAATAAAATCCTTTGCTGAAGATTGATTAAACATTTGAAAAAAATATATATGAGTAGATACCTTTTTCAGAGATATTATCCCACCAAGGTCTATCAAACTCGAACCGACCAGCCATAATTTGCTTAAAGAGTTCCACATTGTTCTGGTCGTAAAATGGAGGATATCCACACAAAAGAATGTACGTAATCACACCCAAAGACCAAAGATCAATCTCCTTCCCATAACCTTGTCTTTTTAAGACTTCCGGAGCTAAAAACCAACGCGTTCAGAATTGACCTTCTCACCCTATATAAAACTCACCAACGTAACCGGGTGTCCCACAAGCAGTCCTCATAATCTCATCCTCGCTAAAGATCTTTGAAAGCCCAAAATCTGAAATCATAATCTTTGCCTGAGGCGACTTGTCTGATAGCAGAAGGTTTTCGGGCTATTGAAACGAAAGTTAGCATAAACATCACGACACCATTGAGAAAAATGTCTACCTTCAAATCCCGGTGCGCGATTCCAAGAGAATGGAGATAATCTATCGCCAAAAGAATCTTGTAAACGACCTTTGCTGTATCGCGTTCCGTATACTTTCCCTTCCCAACTATATCATCAAAAAGCTCCCACCAGTAACGCTAACAAAAGAGACGTGTCAGCAAAAACTTTCCAAGAAAACTCCCCCACACTATACTCACAGTTCCATCACAAGATAAATCTTGGAATCAATCTCATACATTTCATACAGCTGTATGATATTCTCATGTCGCACCCTCATTAAAATGCTGACCTCCGTCTCAATCATGGACTCCTTCCCCTTGCATTTCGACTTGTCCACAATTTTAATAGCAAACTTATTGCCTGTAGCCCTCTCAATTGCCACTTTAACTTCCGAGAACGCCCCACTACACACAACTAAAGTCAATACCCGATAGAAACTAAGCCCTCGTCTTCGATACTCACGTTCCAAGCGTTTCAGCTAGCTCGAATTTAGCGAGAAGTTGATTAAGCTTGATATTGGACGTCATCTTTTTCTTGTGATGCTGCTAAGAATAGGATCCAGTCCGTATTCAGGGGGGGGGAGGGGACTTGATTTATAGAGTGTTGACCCGCAACGTTTATATCTTCCGTGAAAAAACAACGTTCTCCTGCTCTCCAGCGTTGTAGTCCTATCTTGGTAGTCTTCAAGTAGTAGTCCTAATGCTATCGTCTCGTTGCAGTGCAGTCCTCCCCGTGGTGATGATGAACAGATAGGATCGACGACTTTAAGATGTGAACAGAAGCAAAGAATGCAGAACGAAAAAAAAGGCGATGATGGAATCTCTTAAAAGACCCTTGCTCAAGGATATCTTAATCACAGACAGTATCCTATAGCCTGGTGGCTCACATTGCCGTGTTCGGTACAGGCTCAGTTTAATCTCGTCTCGTGCCTCCACGAATCAGAACACGCTCGCTGTTGGACGTGTCTTGCGCGACACCTCATACTTGACCTATCCTGGTCCAAGACACTTGAAAGCGGAACCATCTGGATGATGGGATTGGATGGGAGGTGTGGAAAGATTTCTTGATGGATGCAGAGAATGGACTGTGATGGGATCACTGCTCTGATTGGAGAGGCATGTGTATGATGCATAGCTGGAATTACATTGTTACTTATATAAAAATGCCTCGACGAATATTCCAGCAGAACGAAATCAAGATTGGATACCATCCGTATCATCCAAAACCTTGAAACAATTACCTGTCAAGTCAACAATCTAAACACAGCACGCCTCATCCAGGGACCTTAAATCAACGCGCGTAGACAGCCCCTTTTGAGACAGCAATCAACACTGATTACACCGTCAGTCATCAAACGATATGCGAATGATGCGATGCGGCAGTGAAAGCAACTTGAGAAAAAAGGGTCGCAAACCCTCCTCATTGGGAATCTAGTCGGTGCACAAACAACCAAATTTTACCTTTCCGTCGCAGAATCTTTCGGGGGATCGGCCGTTTGCGATTATCTCATTCACAGACAGCAAGCGACCTCAGCAAGAGTCATTGGAAACGGCATCATTCAACTCGATCACGCTCTCCCCCGAAACCCTTTGATCATTCGTGCTCATATAATACTCGACTTGTATCGCTGTTAAGAAGAAAAGATGGACGTTGCTGAAAGGATTGCGTTTGCGAGGAGGGAGGCCGAGAACTTGAAGGAGAGGATCAGGCATAAGAAGGAATCCCTTGCGGATGCCACGCGTAAGTCATATCCACGGCCATATGCATGCATTGGTTTAGATGCACGATCCTTCTTCCTTTCAAAGCATTCATTCCACAAAAGGGCAGTGGCGAATGTGCAATCAAAAGCCGACTCACGCACACCCATCTCATCCCATCGTGTCGCATGATCACAGTTGATCGTAATAACCTTCCTTTCTCCCAGTCAAAGGCATTGCTCAGGACCTCGAACCCTTCCCCGCATCTCCATGAAAGTCCGTCGCACCTTAAAGGCCATCTAGCCAAGTCTATGCCATGCACTGGTCACCGACAACGCCACCTCGTCTCTGCCTCCCAAGACGGCAAACTCATCGTCTGGGACTCTTACACCACAACAAAGTCTTTGCCATCCCTCTCCGATCCTCCTGGGTCATGACTGCGCCTACTCACCATCAGGAGCCTCATCTCATGCGGTGGACTCGACAACATTTGCTCCGTGTTCAATCTAAGACACGGGATGGGAAGTCAAGATTGCAAGGGAACTCGCGGTCATTCGGGGTATCTGTCGAGTTGCAGGTTTATCTCGGATGTCAGATTTGACGAGTTCAGGAGATATGAGTTGTGGACTTTGGGATATTGATGCGGGAGTCAGGACTTTGGAGTTTGCGGAAACATACGGGGATGTCATGAGTTTGGCGGTTTCGCCTGATAAAAGCATCTTTTTGTCTGGGGCTTGTGACGCCACTGCTAAAGTTTGGGATATTCTACGGGTCGTTGTGTTCAAACCTTTGCCGGCCACGAAAGTGACATTACGCTGTTCAGTGAGTTTCGCCCTCCCTTTCTCCCCCTCCCTCCCCCCTCCCTCAACCACCTTTCTTTTTTCTTCATTTTTTCTGATTCATTGCAAAGGTTCTTCCCCAACGGTGAAGCCTTTGGTACCGGTTCCGACGACGCCTCTTGCCGTCTTTTCGATCTCCGCGCAGACCGAGAGCTCAACCAATACACACACGACAACATTCTCTGCGGTATCACCTCCATCGCCTTTTCGTCGTCCGGCCGGCTCCTGTTTGCAGGGTACGATGATTTCAACTGTAACGTCTGGGACACCCTTCGTGGGGAACGGGTTGGCGTTTTATCAGCTCATGAGAACCGTGTGTCGTGTTTGGGTGTTAGCGCTGATGGGATGGCGTTGTGTACTGGAAGTTGGGATAGTCAGCTCAAGGTAACTTTACCGTCTCCCCTTTTTTTAACCCCTCCTTCTAACGATATTTTTTTTGTAGATTTGGGCTTGAAATACTTCACCTTTACCAAGTTTCCTCGGGCTTTTGCGTTTTTTAGAAAAACGTCATATATATCGGTTTCTCTATTTCGTGCTTTACCCCCCTTTTCCCCCTTCCATCATTCTCCTTTAAACCCCCCCGGTTTTTCTTTTTCGTCGTCGTTTACCTCCCTTTTTTTACCGCAAGTATGCTTGGAATTCAATACTCTTTTCTCTGTCTTTTCGCAGTATACGATTTTCTCCTTCTCCTGTTCAAATACAGTTTTGTCCCAAAAGGTTTACCATTAATGTTTTTGTACTAAAGGATACGATGATAAAAAAAAAGGAATTGAGTGTGAAAGAGTTCAACAAGATTTATCTCAAAACAACTGGACACGTTGATAAATACTTGAAAGCATGCGAAAATTGGGTGTCTTTTCCCACCAAAAAAGCACACTTTCAAAAAAGAAAAAAAAGAATTCTGCAAAACCCCGCCATATACCATGTTCGGTGTCCGTCACAACCTCCTCTCCCCCCCAGCCTCCCCAACCTCTACCATCTCCTGCCACACCTTCTACTCCTCCCACCCCCACTCCTCCTCCATCATCGGTCGATTCCAGATCCTCAAAGACCTATCCCACCCAAACCTCTGCGCCCTCCTCGACATCAGCAAAACACCAAACGGTAACCAAACAACCACGTCCAAAAAACTGACGATCATGGTGTAGGCAGATTATTCATCACATCCGAACGACCACAACGAAGCGTTTCAGGAGAACAGTTGAGTCTTTCTTTTTTTTTTATGGTCGTTGACGCGTGAAACATGAAAGGGGTGGATGGTGAACGATTACGACGATGGACGAGTCAGATTGTGGATGCTTTGGTGTATTTGCAGGAACGTGGGGTGACGCATGCTACGATGTCATTGAAAAATGTGATGGTGGATGGGGATGATGTCAAGTTATCGAATTATGAGATGGATTATATTACGGATCATGGGAGATTTGTAACGTTTCCTGTAGGGTGAGTGTGATAAAAAACGAAGGTGTGGATGGGAAAACTAATGGGTTGAAGGTATCCAGAGTATATGCCACCCGAGACGTTGCTTTTACCGCGGGTAAGGGGAGTCGAAAGGTATGGGATTGCTTTTTTTTTTTTTTTTTTTTTTTTTTGTGTGTAGAAGTGTTGATAGGGGATGCTTTTTTTTTTTATTATAGGCGGATGTATGGGCGTTGGGGATTTTATTGATGGAGTTGAGGTTCGGGGAGACTGTGTTTTCGTTTGATCGACGGGATATTGATGCGGTGATTGAAGGATGCGTCAAGATGATGGATGATGGGATGAGATTGTTTTTAGAGAGATTAGGAGACGATGAGTGTGATGCGCTGATTAAGGACTGTTTGTGTGTGGATGTGAGGGGACGACCGGATATCATGACGTTGAGGAATCGATACGCGGGGTATCTTGATGTAACGAGAGGAGAGAAGGTGACCCCTACATGGGGGGACGTGACGTTCCCCACATTATTCTATTTATGGAAGGTGATGGGGAATGATGTTGAGAGTGAATTGAAACGACAGGGAGTGGTGTTGTCATGTCCATCGATGGATCGTGTACCGTTGTACGTGTCCAGTAAGGCGGATGTGGAGGTGGTGATGGGTATGGCGGAACCGAGTCGCGTGTTTGATGATCGTTTTTATGTGATTCCTATGGATGGTGTTTGGGAGGTGTTGAGGAATCCTCCACCACCGCCTTTACGAACCGTGACATCTTTATCGAGTTTCCC
Source organism: Chytridium lagenaria (assembly GCA_025449115.1). Classification (NCBI taxonomy): domain Eukaryota; kingdom Fungi; phylum Chytridiomycota; class Chytridiomycetes; order Chytridiales; family Chytridiaceae; genus Chytridium; species Chytridium lagenaria. The sequence continues at coordinate 123,974 of JAHLKC010000096.1, forward strand.
GATTGTGGTGACGGCGGGGAATGTGCCACCCCCCCACCTGAGGAGGCCAAGGGGTATATGTGGAAAGGGTATGAACGGTTTAGTGGGAAGAGCGTGGAGATGGTGTTGAGGAATGGGGAGGTGAAACATGGGGGGGTGAGTGTTGCGGGACGGGAGAGGGATGTGGGGTATCAGGTTGGGAGGGTGAAATTGTTTAGGAGGATGTTGATGGAGTATCCGCTTTCGCAGGTGGAGATTGTGAGGGAAGCTGGATGTGATGTGCCGCCGGTGAGTTGTCCCCCTCCTTTTTTTTTTTGTTCATTGAGGTTGGTTTTTCTTTTAGATGTTGAGAGGGAAGATTTGGGGGGCGATTTTGGGGTGAAGGGGGATCCGGAGGTGGCGTATGAGCAGATTGATAAGGAGGCAGAACATTCGATTGATAGACAGTTGGATTTGGATATTCCGAGGTGTCATCAGGTTGGTGTGGAATTTGAGGACGTTGGTGAAAGCGGGGGCGTGGTTTTTAATGATTTGTTATACTTTTTTGTTATAGTATAGCGAGTTGTTGGCTTCTCCTGTTGGACATGCGAAATTGAGACGGATATTGAAAGCATGGTCTGTGACTGAACCCGCCCTAGTGTATTGGCAAGGTAAACCGCGCTTTCTTTCCACCTCTCTTCCTTTCCTAATAACGTTTGAAACAAACCAAAAAAAAAAAAGGTCTCGACTCTCTTCTCGCACCCTTCCTGACACTTAATTTCAATAACGAGGGATTCGCGTTTGATTGTTTCCGACGGTTCGTTCGACGGTTTTCCAAGGCGTTTTATCTGCCTGATAATGCGGTGATGATTAGTGAATGCGTGAATGCTTTGAGATGGATAGTGAATTTCCTGGATCCGGAACTTGGGTTGCATTTACATGAGATTGGATTGACGGCAGAGTTGTTTGCGATACCTTGGTGAGATTATTAGAAATCTGGGGTGTTTATTTTGCTAAATGTATATTTTATTTTGTTTTTTGTTAAGGTTCATGACAATGTTTGCGCGTAAGTGTTTTTTGTTATTTTTTTGGGGGGAAAAGGAATCATTTTCTAAAGCGTATGAATAGATATCTTGCCGCTGGATCGTGTTTACTTGTTGTGGGATACTTTATTGACTGGACCTGATACGTTGTTTTTGTTTGTGGGGTATGCCATCTTGAAGCAGTTTAGGGAGACGCTTCTCGCAAGAGATTTCAATAATGTAAGAAGGAAAAAAAAAATAATTATGAATTGGATATTTATTTTTTTATATAGTTTTTTTTTTACTGATACTGTTTTTATATAGTGCATGGTCCTCTTTTCCGAATTACCCACGGTTGACGTTGAACGATGCATTTTAAACGCTGTTCAAGCCTTTAATTGCACGCCTCCCTCTCTTGTCGCGACGGTGGAGCGGTTGCTGTCCCTTGATGATCTTTCTGAGGGTCTGGGTGCTGTTGAAGAAGGGAGGGAGAGAAGAAGGATGGAGCTGGTGGGACGGATATCGATGGAGGATTTTAAAACAATGAAACCTTTTGCCATGTGTTTTGATTTGAGGAGGACGGAAGAGTATTTGGAGGACATTTACCGTTTAGTGTGAATGTGGGGAGGGAGATGGTTGTGGGGAGTATTGTGGGCTTGAAGATGATTGCGGGGAGGAGTGGGATTGTTGTAGTGGTTGTCAAGAGGAGGATAATGATGATGATAATGATGATGGTGGTGGTGGTGGTGATGATATTGATGATGATGGGAATGGTGGTGGTAAGAAAGTAAAAGCCATACTGGTGAGTAGATATTTTTAGTTTATTTTATTATATATTTTATATATTATATTATATTGTGTTATAGTATATAATACTAACTCATTTATGAATGAATGAATGAATGAATGATAGACGGGAATGAATTATTTGAACATGGATTCCCACGAACATTATTAGCAGTATTAAGTAGGATTAATAGTAGTAGTAGGAATAGTGGTAGTAGTGGTAGTAATGGTAGTAATAGTAATGGTAGTAATAGTAATAGTAATACTACTATGAATACTACTATGAATACTACTACTACTACTATGAATAATACTAATTATTATTCTACTACTCTTGAACTACAACAAAGGGTTGATCCTTATCTTTGTGATTGCACCCCCAGTCATCTTTCCTTCTGGAGGATTCTCAAAGTGTTCCAATTCATAATAAATATAATTAATATTAATATATATGCTCATGTGACTTGTGTAATCTATTTATGATGATGTGTGTAACAACAACCCTCACTACTCTAATACCATTTATATATAATATATATATACCTTCTTTTTGTTAATAATTACTTAATTAATTAATTAATTAAATAAATAATTTAAATTTAAATACAAGCCTGTTAAGAATAATAAATAATAATAATAATACATAATAATATTATTAGTTTTATTCCTTTCAGGGTATTTATTAGACTGACCAGCCAAGCAGCCAGGTAATGTGTCAATCTATTATTTTATTTAAATATTAATTATAATACTTCTTTCTTACTATTAAATAATATATACTAATACTACATTTTGTACTAATAACACAATTATTGCACATCCATCCATTCCATCCATCCATCCATTACTACTACATACTACATACGACTACTACTACGACTACTACTACTACTACTTGCAGCTTGCTACCACTCATACACTCACTCACCACACTCACACACTCACACACACACACTCACAGAAATCAAAAACCACATCTTTCTCCTCCATTCCCCTTTATTCACAACATTCTACTTGCCCCTAGATAGACTATATACGTTTATCATCATCTTACCTACTCTAAAAGACAAAGACAAACGACCATCATCAGTAAAAACAAACCAGAAAAAACAGGAAAAAAAAAGGAATGAAGTCAACAGCGCCACCGCAAAACATCATCAACCAAAGGAGGAGGAAGAGAAGGAGGAAAGTTGGGCCTTGGGATACATGACAAAGGAAAAGAGGACCATTTACATCATCATCAGCAGCAGCATTCTTACCTCGGTCATCAACATCATGCGCATGACAACGCTTCAACCGAAGAACCACTTCTTCTTCCAAGAGCATCTCAACCACCACATCCACTACGGACAACCATCACCACTACAACAACTCGCACATGCATCATGCTACTCATGTTGATGATGATGACAATGACAGTGTCAACCAACTCGACATGACCTCCCTCTCCATCTCATCCAACCCCAACGGAACTGCTGGTGATTGCCAATGTTGCTGCTGCTGGAAGTGTCTGATGACATGCCTCCTTTTCAAAACAAATTTAATGCCAAATCATCACCTCAAGACTCCACCTCCTCTTCGTCCTCGTTCTTCTTCCGATGCTGTCTCGTCTGCTCTTGACACGGATTCCCACTCGAAAACGTACATGGGAACTGTAAAGTTTTTTAACTCGCAAAAGGGTATGTTATCCGCATTGTTTTATTTTTATTGTACATTAAAGTATTGAATGGACAGCATTCCGTATTTGGTCGTGAATTTTAATCCTTTCTTTTCTTTATTTACTACTATAGGTTACGGCTTTATTATTCCTGATGACATGTCAAACTTGGAAGGTACGTAAAGATCATTACCATTATTCTTTGTCATTCTGTAATTATTTCGCCGCAGGCAAACATGTATACATTACCAGTTATTTTTATTTTTTTTATATTTTGATGGGATTTGCCGATTAGGTGAAATTCTTTGTAATGCATGCATTGTGGTCGTTAACCTACCTCACCCTGGAATACCCTTCAATCCCTCCATCTATACGGACCTTTTACTATAAAAGTATTAACATACCTTTACATTAACAGTTTTCGTGCATCACTCGGCCATCACAAAACCAAAATCCGGGTTCAGAAGTCTCGCCGAGGGCGAGATTGTTGAATTCGAGATGGTCCAAGGCGACAAGGGCTTCCAAGCCGCCAACGTCACAGGCCCCAACGGTGTTGACGTTCAAGGAGATCCTCATGCCTATCTTTACATGATGTCCAACATGCTTCCTCCCCAAAACCATCACTCACCGTCGTTCCATCCCATACACAATTATCCATTGCCAACGTCTCCGCGCGATGGACCGATGCGACCACCTTCCGTGAGTCAGTGGTCCACGACATCCTCAAACGATGATCAGGGATCACAGTATGGTGGATCCAACACGGGTCGTGAACCCCAACGCATGCCCTCACGTCAGAGACACCATCATCAACCCGCCATGCATTCACCCATGCATACTGCTCCACCTCCGCAACAGCGCCATTCTCGCGTCATGGTCCACACCAACAACGGCCCTCCTCCGCTCCCCAGCACTCCGGTGGCATGGTCGGGGCATACTACCCGCAGCCACACCCTTCGTCGAACACGCATCTCCATCGATCGGCATCGAGTTCATCCTCTTACGCGTCGTCAGTCACGGCTCCTTCTCCGTCCCCGTCGTTATCGTCTCCACCGACCATCCATTCCATGTCGGGCGTGCCGAGCAGTGGATCTGCATCCGTCGGGTCTTCAGCAGCTGGTGAACAACCCCAGCGTCATTCCAAACATCGTGGACACAGGCAGCACCAGAGCGGGGCGTCTTTATCGCACCCACCCACTCAAGAAATGGTCTACCCCGGTGCTGTTCAAGGTATTTAAATCATCCCTTTTTACTCCCCTTAACTTTTTTTCTACCCAGGCCCTCAATATTACTACCCAGACCAATACCGCTTCCCACCATGTACGCCGTCCCCGGCTACGGCGGTTCCTACTGGTACGTCCCCCCAACCGCCGTCTACCACCCCTACGTCCCGGTTCCCGCCCCGTACCCCGTTAAACCCATTGACTACGACCCGCCCATCCACCCGATGGCACCACCGACACCACCGAGTACGCCCCTGTGCCGTACATGTACGATCCAGCCACTGGCGCGCCAGTGCAGTATTACGCTGCGCCGTACCCGTTTTATGGAACACCGCAGATGCCGCCACCACCACCGATGCCGATGTCGCAGCAGCAGCAGCAGAGTTATGTTGGACCGTCGCCGAGACGTCAGAGTCGACAGCAGAGGGGGGTGCAGCAGCAGGGTGGGCAGATGGGTGGGCAGTGAATACGTTTGAGGGCTTGTGTGTGTGTGTGTGTGGGGGGGAGGTTTGAAATTTTTACCTTGTAAATGTATTTTTGCTTTATGTTTTTTTTTTTGGGGGGGAGGTGAGGCGTTTGATGATGGTGGTGGATGTCCTCCTTCTTTAAGGATATTACTTTTTTCTATGGATCTCTGTTATGCGTTTTCGTTATAGCCTGTTCTTGTTTAGTTTAGTTCTTTTTCTTTTTCTTTTGTCGTTTTTCTGACTGGCCCCCTTCCCCGATTTTTTTTTAACTCTCTACAGTTTGGTTTTTATACCTTTTTTTTTTCTTTTATTCAAATTCAACATTTTCGTAAAATCGTTTTCTTCCTTTGTCCTCGTAATACTTTTCCACCTTTTCTTCTTTTTCTTTTGCCCCCCCCCCCCCCCCCCCCCCCTCTCTCCCTCTATCTCTCTCCTTGCATTCAATTTCTCTACCCCTTTTCACTTTCTTCTTATTCCAAAAAAGCCTTTTTCTTGTTGCAACTTTTCAACCCGCCCAAACAAAAAACTTTTTTCTCTTTCTTGCTTTCTTGCTAAAGATTTGACGGGATGATTAGATTATCCCCCTTGTTTATTTTCTTGTATATTCGCTGTTTTGCATTTCTTGTGTTTTGCGTTTAAGAGGGTGGAAGGGGTACATGTACGTACTTTTTACTTTTTTTTTTTTTTCTTTGAGAAAGACGCGGAACTTAATAAACTTTTGAAAATGGTTTAATTTCTTTTTCTATGCCTATTTGATAGTTGGATGGTTGAATGGTTTCTTCTTTTTGTTGACGGATCTTGGTTATTCATGGGCTATAGATAGTCTACTCGACTCTTTGAAAGTAGGCAGGATTATCACCATACATTTTTTTTAACATGGCTCTATTCACACCATACCCCTCGCGTCTATTTAAAATGATATGTTTCTCAGATCATAGATTCTGACGCCACCGCCCCATCTTCGCGTCCAATATGACGAACATTCGACATACTCGTGTCCCTTTAACGAAACAAAACTGTCACGCCCCCCCACCTTGGATTTCAATCCAACAACCTCAACATGCCCCGGCGTATGACTTTACCAACACAACAACCACACTTGTTTATTCAAATCAAACAACCTTGACACCCCCACCCCAAACACAAACCCTCCCACATGAGCCGCATGTCCAATCATCGACACCCTCTCTGAAGACATTGCGAAAAACTGTGCCCCAACATTCACCACATGTCCAACCGCCACCGACGTCAACCTCCACACCTATTCATCTCCACCTCCCTCTCAACACTCCCCTTCCTCGTCCTATTCACCCTCCTCAACGTCCCCCAAATCCTCCTCGAAAGCACAGCAACCTCCGCCCCAATCAACGCGTAAACCCCAGCACTCGCTCCACACATTCCAAAAGTCCTATCCACCATCGTCGCCCTCTTCTCTCCAGTCACCCTCTTCATCAACCAATCTAACCCCCTTCACGCCATGACGAGGGGATCACTTTATCCAACAGACCCTTGTTCTTGCGGAAATACGTCCACTCGAATACTTGGGAAACAGCTCCTACCATTCCTCCACCGAGAAACACAAAACATCGTCCCGAAAAACCCAACATCAAGACTCAACCCCACCGTGATCATCGTATACACATTCCCCATCCAATGATTCGCATCAACATGATGAAACATATGCGTCACCATCGTATGCAACGGCGATACAATCCTCGCCGTCCCAATACTATCTCCAGCCGTAATCCTTAAAAAAAAACCATTAAAACCACACCTCCTTTTTTTCCCACCTCCCACGATATTACCTCAACACCATATGCTGTTCAATAAACCGATTCGATAAAACCGGTTTGTTCCATTCCGATCCGTTTATAATACATGGACGCCACCCAGGCATCGTCAACCCCCGCCAACCCCAACACCGCAATCCCAGTCCCATTCACAGCCATATTTTTTCACGTCCTGACAAATCTCATGGAGGACGCTCACACCATCCTTCCACAAACAATGTATCGCTTGAAGCAAGGATTCATCGTGGATTCGGCGTCAATGCTAAAACTTGTGTCATTCTAAACACATCCTTATGTCGGCTTGGTGGGGATTTAAGGAATAATGGTTTGAGATACTTTCCCCCCATCCTCTTTTTTGTTTTTATATGATGTGTATTGATGGAGGTTATAGTCGTCGATGCTTGTTTTCGGTTCTTTGCCGCGCAGGGATTTATGACGGTCAGGTTTAATTTAGGGGGGTAGGCAAATCAACCGGCTGGGAACATTTAGCGGTAAACCACTCTTTCCACCTTCCACGTTTTAACATATAGGATTAGCATTAGGTGAATTAGACGATGTGATCTCTGTCTACAAATACATGAAATCAAATCTCGCTCCATCCTATTCCTCATCTGCGTGAGTCTTTCCACAAAAAAAAGCCTTTTATTTAAAAAAAAAATACACACAGGGCTATAGCTTCGGTTCTGGTCGTCTCAAGCGCCGCTAGCTCGAAATCCTAGAATGCATAGGTACGTCCCCCTCCTCCTCATTACCATGCCATCCACCTAACCTCTTTTACAATCTTTAACAAAAAAGGCGTCATATGCATATCCTACCCCTACTCTGTCCTCTGGACGCTCACCTGTTTCAACTCCCAACCCTTCCTCGACGCCCTCACCTCATCGTCCCTCCGCACCATCCCAAAACTCTTCATCATGGGCTCCAGCGACAATTTCACAAACCTAAAAGACTTTCAAGAGTTTATCAAAACTTTGACGGGAAAGAAATCGCTCAAGATTCTGGATCGGGTCGATCATTTTTGGTTTGGGTGTGAGGAGGAGGTGGTGGACGCTATTAAGGGATGGGTGACGGCGAATGCGGTGCTACCAAAGTAGTGGGTGGTTTACCCCCCTTTTTTTTACTACCTCGCGCGTCGTTGTCGGTATGTCCATATAAACGCTTGTTTATTTCTTTTTTCGAATTCCATATAAACGCTTGTTTATTTCTTTTTCGAATGGATGCTTTGTTTAAAGATTTTAAAATTTCTGTTTCTGTATTTTTTTGTTCTTAAAAAAAAACACACTCTATATTTTTGTTTTCAGTCTTCTTTCACTGTATCCGTGAACACCAAATGCGCTGCAAACAACGCCCCCCCATCTATATCATACACAGGCGCCATCGATAACGACGGCGCGTGACCCCCCATCTCCTTTCAAGGCCCTTTGTAAACGCTACAACAAACATTACAAAATCTTTCAAATAAGATCACTTTACCGTTAAAAAGACCTAACGTGCTGAAACTACTTTGATGGAACACCCTGATGCCTATACATTTGTGGATGAGTTGTGGTCTTTCTCGACATATTTCGAGGGCAGCGTCACGTAGTCGTGATAGGAACGCGTCGATGGATTGTAGAACCGTATCTGGCGTTATCGTGGATCCGTCTGGATATGGTTACCAACATGTCTCATTTCTGTTGTAAACCTTTTAGATAAATCATCCAACAACCGTTGCTAATGTCTTGCACGTCCATGCAGATGTTTTCACGTTGAATAACGTGAAAGAGTCGGTGTCTGGATGATTCATTGATTCTATTGTGAGAAAAAAAAAGAAAGGGGTTGGAAAAGGGTCTTACTGGTTTTGAAGTTGGAGGATATAGTGTCTTCGTCATCGTCATCGCTGTCGTCGGGGATTCGGAAGTCTTTGCGATGGTAAAGAACTTGCCATTCTACCACTGCGTCTCTAGGCAATCGTGGAACTGTGACGAAGATAACGGGGACGGTAGCATGGCTCGTCTATATTTTTTATCATTGTTTTATTTTAGCACAGCGGTGTTAGTAACTGCAAGTATAACACGGAGAACGCAAAAAAACAAAAGATGCCCTATTGCATAGAATCGTAACTTACATATCGATCAAACCAATATCTTTTTGCAACCTCCATCTCTTCTACACCAGAAGTATACAAACACACATCGCAGCATTCTCAACGTCACAGTTCTGACTCGACGCGATCGCATCAAGATTCCTCAACGATATACCATACTGATTGTCCGCTATCCCACATCACTCGTCGCCAATTCCATACTATTAGGTAAAAGTCCAATCTGTCCAGCAACGTAAACTTGATCCGCAATCTTTTTCGTGGTTATAAAGTCTACGTTAAAAAAGGGTGTGGATAGGGTGAAGTTTACCTTGATTGCTTGACTGTAAGGTCTGGAAATTTACAAGTTAGGAAGTGAAAAGGAAATATTTGAAGAATTACCCAATATTTGCGGATCTGAAACACAACATGTGAGAAAATGATTATGTACAAGAAAACGAAAAAACAAAACTCACGCCCAATATGATATACTCTGCACATGCATGCTATCCCGTTCGAGGTTCGCGATATCTTGAACTGCAATGCAATCGATCCGAATCTTGCAGTCAACCTAATGCCAATGCAACAGTGACTCTACAATGGCTGTAAATTCAAAGATGTTGATGGTAAAGATATCTTTACCGTGTTGCAGGATTAATCTGGAAATAACTTCCGTATACTTTGTTGAGACGAGCAAATAGTGACATGTCGTTGATGAAAATAACGACTTGAACAAGGTTGGTAAAGTTCATTCCCTGGGATTCCAGTTTATCTTATATCAATGTTAGACATTTTGCGTTTACAACCTTAAAAAAAAAATCATCAAACTAACTTGAGATGAAGTCCATGATGGCCTTTGTTTCTTCCTCAATCCCCTGAATCTCCCGCTTATCATCTATGGTTAAACTATCCGCCTTTGTCACTCCAGACATGGTGAGATAAGGCTTCCTCCAAGAAATAGAGCATAACGACCGTTTCTTCTCGACGTCAGTCTCTGAAAAAAGATTGCGAAACCCTTCCCCCCGAAACCCTTCCCCAAAGAAAGCCTCGAAATCGACGGTACTTCTGAATTTAATTTCAAAGTTGGTTCTTCAGGTCTTCCTGAACGTCGTAATTCTTCCCAAAAGGATTCAGGAATGTCTACTTTATCGTTATCTTCAAGGTGAGCTCTCTTGATGCGCAAATAGGCGACGGCTGCAAAAGGGTCATCTGATACTGTGACGGTCTCAACTTCATCTCTAATAATGAATATTGAGAGAAACGAACGAGTTGGTCAAGCTTACAATACAATACGCTTTACAAAGAGGGGCATATTTAATGTTAGCGTTTCGAATTCTCCTCCTTCTCCACAAATATGGCTGCCAAACTTCTGGTTCTAAAGCATGTGAACACTACACCAAAGTTTCTAATTTTACCAGCAAAGTTAAGATGGGATACATTTGAGCCAAGGATTTCCCAAGATGAGTGGTCTTAAAACCTTTAATATGTTAATTTCAGAAGGGCAACAATATGAAAATACCTGCTCCAGCAACTTTTACAAAAACAGCATCCACTCCGTAATTAATCATTTCGCTTAATAATTCCGCTTGATCACGTCTCCACAGATATGCCAACGAAACAAGTCCCAAACGAGAACATCTAATCCGATTTCGGTTAAACAAATATCAACAATATTTTTACTTACACGTTCTCCACTCGAACTCGTTGATAATTGGAAAGGATAGCCCCTACTGAAACTCCTTGGACATCAGGAATCGCAGTCTTTTTTGGATATCAATAATAATAATATTATATTCAACCCTCTTTTTTTTTAGATGCTTCAACCTACATACCTTTACGTCTAGCAATAATCGATATAGATCTTCAACTTCATCTTCAGGTGATGGCGAATATTCTGCCCCAACCTGCGCCGACGTCCCCTCAATATCCCTCCTAAACAATGGCAAATTCATAGCTCCCGCAAAAAAATGGATAGCATCATGTCCCACAGTCTGATACATGAAACTATCCAGATCATCTTGATCATTGAGTAAAAGAAAAAAAGGAAGTATAAGCTTTAAAAGCCTTTTTGTTCGTTCATTCAAAATCTAACCTTTATTGCTTTTCGCAGCTGGCTTCAGATTCGCCAATGCCACAATTTCATGCCCATTCGCCTTACAATGCAATGCATTGAAGCAGCTATCCTTCCCACCGCTTCAAGATTCTATCAAAAAAAACAACCTCAACCTTGACTGTAAAAACCTCAAAAGCGCCACGACCTTCATTCCCATCTCGCAAGCTTGTGTGACCATAATATGGAGGAGGAGCCATCCACCTTCAGCATCCTGCGGAGGGTAAAGCGACTTGGTTTACGACGAGGGAATAATGACAGTGTCTTTTTTTTTGGGTTATAGGAGCAATGTCGATCGCTTCCTTTGGAGAAACTGTATGGACGGTTGGAGGCACTCGAGAGGGCAGAGTCAAAAGATGTTGAAGAGATTCGTCGAAAGTATGCTTCAGAAATCTCTGACCTTCAAAGACAAATCTCAAGGTAAAGAGGTGTCTTTAAGTATGATATCTGATGAATCAACAGTGCGATAGATAATCGCAGTGATCAGTATATGATCGGAGTAAATCAACGCAATTAGAAAACGACACATTCATTCATAATACACAGAAGAGTCCCTATTTAAGAAATATGCAAACGTTGTTTTTTTTTTGACCAGATACTTGATCCCATGTGATGTTAGTTGAAGAACTGAGAGGGTTTGATGGGGGATATTATCTTGTTCAACTGTCCGTCTTGTCGTTGGCAGTGGCGAACTGGTCTCCCAAAAACTTCGGCTTGATTCTATAAACGCCATCAATCATTTAATGTAATAGAGCTTTCTTACTGGTGCAGCAAATGTTTCCTCTTGGCTTCGACCTTTTGGGTTGCTGGGGACATGACTTGGTCGGTAGGGCTCTGGATGCTGCAAATAGGTGTGAGTAAACAAACATCCTTGTGAAAGAGGGCCTCACCCGCCCATGGTCTTCTTAAGGAGGTGATGCTTTGGGGGGAACTTCATGCCGGGAGGTGCTCCAGCAGGTGCGGAGCTTTCAGCACTCTCGGCAGCAGGCGCGGCTTTGCGGTCCATGTTCATATCCATTTTTTGTTTCTTTTGTTGTTCGAGGTCTTAATGCAATTTTCGATTCCGAACTTTTTGGTGGTTCGGACAACAAAAAATGTCCCAAACCCTTGTCATGTCCAAGAACCTTTCCTCGATATCCATTTAACGCGCGTATGATGTTTGTTTCTCCTCTCCTTTTTTCCCACGTAGATTCACCCACTCTTTTTATGATTTTTCGTGAAGCATTACTATATGTGTTTATTTTGATTCTCCGGGAAGGGCCTGTCGACAGAAATGACAAGATCCTTTCTGAAGGTATTGGTAATTCCATTCATCATCCAAGAAAAAGTGCTTGCAACTCGGGCCACAACACAACAGAAACATCTGGGGATATCAATCTGAAGTATTGATTTTCTCATCGATCGTTTTCCCCAGCTCCTGATGAACACTTGTCTTGAATTCATAGATTGGAGCATCCGTCTATCCGCCTTTATGGGTTGGTACGCTCCATTCACAGTCCGCCCCATGCTCAACACTTGCTTCTCAAAATCCTCGTCAATCGAAACCCCCCCATCAAGCCCACTATCGTCATCTCCTCTCTTTGATTTCTTGCTTTTACCGTTACTTCTCTTGGAAGTGGGACCAGGCTGTTCTGACCGAATGAGTGCCTCCGCCTCCTCATCAGAAATGCCGTCTTCAGGTACAAACTGCACCAAAGGCAGCATCTCAAACGAATAAAACGACCGCACAAACGGCTCTGAGCATGAAGAGCAAGCATCTCCCTTTAAATTGATCAACGGGTTCACCGTCGAGCAAGCAAAACAGATTGGAAGTAAATCTTCCTTATCCGCCGAAGCTTTGGCTCGAATAGACAATGCGCCAATTTCAATCGTTTCGCACCAGTCAGAGTTCCCAACAAGACTTGTAAGCTTGTCGTACGCGTATCGCGCTAGCTTGAACGCACCCAACGTGCGAGATAGCTTGGCAATCGCGTAATACACGTAAGATCTTGAAATTCCTGATGGGAGAGGATTTTGGGAGAGGTAGTTCACTATAAATCTTGCCATATTCAAAAGCGACTCGGGTAGATGAGAAGTGAAAGGGTCGTCTACAAAGCGTCTTATGTTGTGGTATGCAAAGTAAACTTCAGACAGCTCACTTAGCCTCTTGGCGGACTTTAACTTCTGTCTCTGACTTTCATTTAATGACCTTTTTTCAAGATCATCCGGTAGTGATTCTAAGTTTTCACAGGACAGCATCCAAAAGAGGTACGCTGCATCTTCATATCGGTTTTTCAGCCACGGCGTTTCGAGAGAGTTGCTCTAAGACGCGCGTGGCTTCATCCAACCGACCAGCTTTTCTGAAGTTCAGTTGCGCGTCCATGTACTTGTCATTCATGGCAAGCCAGTTAGCATATGGAAGGTAAATTTGTTGTGCGAATTTCGGGTGTGTCTCAGCGATACGGAAAGCGTCATCCCATTGTTGTAGCTCAATGTGGAGGTTAAGAAGATGAGAAATGTCTCCTAATTTAACCAAGCATTCAGCTGCATAGGCGTGGTGGTTGTGTTTCCTGAAAAAGTAGACACAACGGCTGAGAGCTTTTGAGTCAGACTTGTTGAGCTTTCTTGCAAGCTCAATGAGCTTTTCCAAACCCGGCCCACCCAAAGGCCCTAAAATGTTGATTGCTTGCAAGTAGTCACCAACTTCAATGTAGGTGGATGCTGCTGCAACCAATCATTTCGGTCTTGCTGAATCTGGGCTTTGCGCTTCAAGATGACGCCTCTGTCAGAGTTTGTTTTCTTCGGCGAGTTGGGTGGCGTATTCCCACATGTTGAGCTCTGTATACATTTCAATTGCTCGCTGTTGATTCCCTCCTTTCCTCCACATCTTGGCTGCCTAGAAAGGTTGTAAGCACTTTTATACGTCATTGCAGGAACAAACCTCATGATATTTTGCGCAATAAGCCAAAATCATCCCCCATGAAGAGATCAGTGTCATTTTTGCCTTCGGACTTCAGCCGCTCAATAAGCGTGATCAAATCAATAAACTTCAGATCTCTCAATCGCGAAAATGCCTTTGAAGCGATTGGTAAACAAAGACCTTCGAGAGATTCTAAGGCCAGCCGTCTCCAATCTCCCTCAGTAACTCCCAAGCAGGCCACATCATAAGCTCGTTCGTACTCTTTTTTCTCTAGGTATCTATCAAGTGACGCTGATTGCGGTACATCAACAGTCGTCATAGCGTAGATATGGAGACAGAATATCTTTGGACCCTTTAAAGCCGACGACGAAACCTTGCATTTTTTGTTGATGCGCCGGGAAATTGCCAGCCTTGATGTTGAGCACGCCATTACCAGAGTAGCATAACACATCCTCAAGCTCCGTATTCCACGCCACGCTGTTAGCATTGGGTTCTTGAAATAAAAGCTCCTTGGTCTTCAAGTCGTAAACAAGACAGGTATTATGTTCGTCAACGACTGCAAGCTTAGACGGCTGAGACTTAAATCCAAGCATCGAACTGAGGTCTGCTGCTTAATGAGAGGGATCGGGAATGGGTTGTCTAAGAAGATTTGAAAGATTTGGCCGTTCTTCAGACCAACCAAAAGACCTTCCCGGCCCCTCGGACCCCCCGTCACCTTGATGTAACGGATAAGTGCCTCCAAATTCCACTCTCTTTCCTTATCTCCATTAAAGTGATACATCTGCAGTTTCTTCTCAAGGCAGAGAATAATATGCTGCGACGTGACCACGAGCAGATTACATTCTAATTTTTTCTGAAGTTTCTCTTGATGCGGTAATGCATATCGGTGGCGTCGTCATGGAATAGCTCATAGATAATAACGCGGTCTGGAAGCTGTACCGCTAATCGATCTCTAAAAACTGCGATTTTCTTGACATAATCTCTGCATTTGATACGAGCCCTCTGGTCTGTCGAGAGATGTTGAATGACAACGTCTGTCATGTTCTCTCTATACGCGTATCTATCATTGTAGAGTCCATGAACCGTATTAAAACGATCTGGTATAGAGCGATGGTGCCGTCGTTGCAGCCAACAGCCACGTAGTTTTGTCGTGGTTTCACCTTGCAACACCAGACCCAGCTCTCCCGCTCACAGATTGGCCTAATCGAATACCCTCAGCAGTCCAGAGAGTGACTTTATGGTCGGATCCACCAAGAGCTACAAAGTCACCACTTGAGAAGAATGAAACACACGTAGGATCAATCCTAAATGTCTATCCTTTCCGACTTGTCGACCACTCAATTGGAAATAAGAAAGTCGTTGACTCCAGTCGGTAACAGCCAGAAGATCAACGTCCTTATCTGTAGCTGGGCTCCATTGCAAAGACCAAACCGGACTTGTCCCGCGTTCAATCCTCACTTTTTCTTCACCAGTGCGATTGCGAATGGAGATGTTACCATTGTATAGACCCAATGCAAAATATTGGCCATCGTTGGTCCAAGATACTGCTAAAATACGTGCAGGAACCTTTGCGAAGGCATTCAATATCGTAAATTTTAAACGATACTAGAATTTACCTTATGCTTCGTTACAGTTTTCTGCTCCGACGACCATAGACCAAAATCTGAAGCTGTGCATGAAACAACTTGACCAGTGACTGGATTATGGGATATGGCTTGAATGGAGTCATTATGGGAGTATTTCAGAATGCCCTCCATCTTGGAATTCCAAATGATGACCTGTTTGTCTGCTCCGCCGGATGCAAAACTATACAGTTTAGCGAAACATGCACATTCACCCAGGCATACCGAGTTCCATCTGCAGAAAATTCCACTGCGTAGACAGTGTCCTTGTGAGCCTTTAGAGATTGTATCAAATCCCCCTCGGCTACATCATAGACCAGCACTTCCGCCCCTGCCGCAGCGATGAGCTGTGTTCCGTCCGGCTGAGAAACAAGTTAAAACCAGATAAGTGCATATTATGATTTCACTACAGCATACTTTGAATGAGATGTCATAGATCGGCTGTTTTAACCCGTATCTGTCGTGCACCTTGTCGGACCTTTATTCATTGAATGCATAGCAGTGTAAGCAACAACACAGGCACCAAGTCTCTCTTACCATGTCAGAAACGTCCGCATCTTTGAGAAATTTGTTTGTCTTGATCAACAAATTTGGACTTGTTTGCTGTCGCATACCTTTGACTGCAATACACCATGGAATAAAGATATTGAACTTCCTCAGCGTGTACAGTGACTTCAACTTTTATTCACATCGTATAAATGGTAAAAAACAGAAGCAATCATGATAGAATAGACAAGAAAAACAACCATACTCTATCCAATGCATTACTAACTTGCTTTACAGTGAGAGTAATCATTGTAAAGTTTCTAATGAGATACAGGTGTAGATGTGAGAAAGTAAGGAAAATCAACTCCAACAGTACTTCAACAAGAACAATAACAGCATCCAGCAACTGCAACAATAACAACAACCAACACATGGAGGACTCTGAATCGTTGCATTTTCCCTTTTTCTCTTTTGAGAAATCTTTTCGTTGAAAGGCAAATTAAATGTGAAGGACTGAAAATTTTGGGCAATCTTTTGAAGAAAAAAAGTTCAACCCATCCGTCAAAACATCTGACAACGAAACCACCTCCGCTCGTTACTCTCCACACACTCAACACATATCAGCCTACTTGCATCAGCAAACCTTTTTGTTCTTTAACCACAAGCTTATCTATCAACAATGTCTCTCTCTGCCGAGTACTGCCCGTCTACGCTCCCTTCTTTGGAGTCATTGGCTGCACCGCCTCCATCGTTTTCAGCTGTAGGGGATTCTACGCGCGTTTTCCCATCTGATGTACTCCATTAGGCTTCGGCGCTGCGTACGGAACCGCAAAGTCCGGTCTTGGTATCTCCGCCATGGGTGTGATGCGCCCTGAGCTCATCATGAAGTGCGCTCTTCCCGTTGTTTTGGTATGTAAGATCTGGTGATACCTTTGATGTTGAATCTCCTTCCAGGCTGGTATTATTGCCATCTACGGTCTCGTCGTCTCCGTCCTTGTCAGTGGAGGCTGTAAGCAATCGTAGTATCTATATTAGACTAATATTAACTACAGTGGATCCGAAAATGACTCTCTTCGCCTCATTCATTCAGCTCGGTGCTGGTCTCAGTGTCGGCCTTAGTGGTCTCGCTGCTGGTTTCGCTGTTGGTGTTGTTGGAGATGCTGGTGTCCGTGGTACTGCCCAGCAGCCCCGTCTTTTCGTCGGTAAGGACTAAAACTACCGCTGATTTGATCTTTGCTCACTATACTTTCTTCTTTTCAAAGGCATGATCTTGATTCTTATTTTTGCCGAAGTCTTGGTAAGTTTTGTTCTCATCTTTTGCCAAAGTTGATGTTGATCTCGTCTCTTTCATCCGCGCTAACGATATTGTCTTAAATTTTAGGGTCTTTATGGGTTGATCGGTAACAACAAACTTGAAAAGCTTTATAAATCTAATTTCAATTTTAGTCGCTCTTATTTTGAACACCAGGGCTGCTGCAGGTAATTTTCTTTTAGTTGGTCACACAACTTTATATCTAACCTCATACCTTTTTCGAAGGTGGTGTTTGTTCTTTTTAGATACAAACAGGATGGCGGATTTTTCATCATGGCATATTCATCGATGGGGAAAGGAGGGGCGAGACTTCGGAAGACCAAGGACTAACATCTCGCTGTCTTCAACTATTTTATCATTTTTTCTTTGTTCATGTTTTCGTGGAGAAATGGTGTGGATTTAGAAAGGGTTTCTTTGTTCGCATGTTTTTGTACACGTTGTTAAAATACAAATGGTTTCTTTTCCGTTATGTAAGGTATTAGAGGTCGAGCCCGTTGTGAAATGCCTGATTGGCCCTGAAAATTACGTTAGAAAGGCTAACCTGAAAAAAACATACGAGTCTAGTTCAAAAAGAAGCTGCCGTGATTGATCGTCCGTTAGTCCATCAGAAGCCCTATTGATTTATCAGTATTCTAAAACAACCGCCGCGACAACGCACTTCATCTTATTCAATGTGATAAGCCTTTTCGGTCAAATTTCGTATTAATTATCAAAACGCTGTTATTTAAACTATACCAGTCTTTGATCTTCCGCTTATGACCATCATATTCCCGCTGGTAATCCATTGACTCGATTTAGCAATTGTATCAAATCGCTCAGTAAAGGATGAATTTGATCCGTTGCAATCATATTTAGCTTAATTGAGTCCATCAAAGTAATGAAGGCCTACATGATATTAGGCAAAGAAAATGAAAAGAACATACAGTAGTCACATCTGCGACAAGCTTAACATGCTGACGAGAGGAGGAACCGGACTCAGCTACTGCATGCTCTACCGTTGCCGGGAACTCCAATCTCCAGAAGCCGTTTTGTGGCTGCTGGACAATTAAGCTTTATACATAAGCGAAACACATTTAGCTAGGATACGAACCTTATAGTCTTTCAAAAACATCTCCAGCTCCCCGGTTGTCCGTCCATACAAGTCTCTTGCCGTCTTGAATTGAGCGATCAACTTTGTGCATGCAGGTGTATACCTTTTCTCAATTAGCTATGCCACCCGTGTACTTTCTTACTCTTGCGGTGTAATGGCATCTCGGATATATGCCTTTTTCTAAGGCTTCTGTTACAACGAAGATGGAGAAAAGTTCTGCGAGGGTCTCATAACTTTCTCGTTCAGTATTTGTAGTGGTCAGCTTCAGCTCTTGGTGAAGGTCGACCATTGATTGTGAGACAAGTTGACAAATCCTTTAAGGTCGACTCCGTGTAAGTTTGAGTTCAACAATACTTCTATTTTATCTCAATACTCAATCTTTTGCGTACACAAAGAAGTTATGATGTAAAAACCTTTCGTGGTATACAACCACAGTTTTTATACTCAGATCGTTCAAACATGCCACTTAAAAAAAAAAAAATTAACGTCCTGTAAAGATGTTGACTATGCCCCGAGGATAAGTTTAGTGGGGACATAGCAGCTATTAATATCACCGCTATCGTAACATTTGGGCCAATATTATTTGCGTTTTTTTACTACAATCAGTTCAGCTGCTTTTGTAGTGCCACTACATCGTCAGTTTCTTTCGTTATAATTTCAGTCCGATTAATCAGTTTCGTTAATAAGTTTCAGGAACATCACCGTATAACTCAAATTGATACCATTTCTATTAATTGAAAATGGTATGGAGCTTACATGACGCAGCCGGTACTCCAGAATTCGTAAAAATGTGTCCAGAAAGAAATATAAGCGGAAAGGAGAAATGGAGGATGCACCAAGGGTGTGTCCCGATCATTATGAATCCAAATTACTGAAGCATGACGTTCTTGGAATGGAAAAGAGAAGCTTGTGATATATTATTTGTTGCTCAAAATACATAGAAATACAAAGGAAGCAGAGAAAGGTAGTCTGAGGCAGGAAATGCTGGAAGACGTTGCAATATCTGCAAAGTTGCTTTCTGCACAATAGCGAGTTGCATTAAAAAAGGTTGCCAGCCATATGACTTGCTTTCAACTCTTTTGCACGATGTATGTCTTGCTAAAGGCAATCAAGTCACCCAATGCCAGTTTATGTAGCTGGATACCGTGGTTTATCATTATCTTTATCAAACAGCCAGAATTTCACAAAAGGTTGAATTGAGAGTAGAACTGACTGCCCACATTCATCACCACTGCGTCGGTCATCTTTACGTTGTAGACAAAAGTTCTTTGTCTTCATCACTTCATCCTAATACCCAGTCACTCATCAAAGCAGTATGAAAGAGCCTTTATGCTTGTTGCAAATCTATGCTCAATGCTTGGATGCTGGCCAAAAAAAAATAAAAACAAACTGCGTGGCCTGTCTTGAGGTAATAAAATAAGCATATCTTCCTCCTAACAGATTGAAATTGTTGCAAAATCTCTTGACCCATCCCTCCCTACCTAGCATTGACTGGGGGTAGGGAAGTTGCTCCAGCAGACGAAGTCCACAGAGCACCTAGAGACCTGAATCTGTCAGAGTGGGAACGTTAGTGTAAGTGAGGAGAGGCGTAAAGTAGTAGTGAAAATCTTGGATTGAACAAGAAGATCACCTGGCCGTATTTATAGGCAACAGTATGCTGTTTGTGCTTAAACAGCAGGTCTCATTGAAAGGGGAACTGTGTAAATTCTTTCCTTCTAAGGTCATTTTATCTCCTTCGTGTTGAAGGGAATATCACCCTTCAAGTGACAATTTACGATCAAATAATGTTTTTGTTTGTGTCACCAGGATCTCTGATTTATGCTAAGTTTTTTAACTACGAATTTCATGCACATAATATGATTTCCTCACTTACAATAACATACCCTTGCAAATCTACAACCCTTAGTTCGGTGGATATCACCGAGGTTGGTTATTTTGCAACGATAGTTATTGCCAGCTGGGCCCAAATCATAATATGTGATTAGCTTAGGTAGCAAAGTTAATTATGGTGTCTTTAGAAGACTTACGCCAAATGGCCTGAAAATTTTCAGCTAACCAAATCAATAAACATTTAAACATGACAACTTAAATAAAGCAGCTTATTAAATTAGTTGCGTATGAACAGGATTTAACAGAATGTAAGTGATGTATTGTTGTTTGGCGATGGTGTGGGTAAGTGATTGCAAGATTCTGCTTAATAAAGGGAGAAGAAAACATGTTTGGTATCTTCTATGTTGACTTACCTAATATACCAATATGAGCACCAGATTGTCTCCTGGCAATTGGGGAGTGCTGAAAGCCTCCTTATCTCCCTGCTATGGTACTAAAAGGAGCGTGACTATCTTGTTGCCTCAGCTGGCAATGCAGAATAGCCTCACTCATCACCTGCCAACAGCGTCAATCAATGGCTTGGGGATTGTCAGAGGTGGAATGTAGCAACCAAGCTTAATCTACAGGACACTGACAATGTGGAGGAACCTTAGGCTCCCATTGCAGCCTTCTGCTTTAAACAGAGGTAGAGGGGTTGCCTGCCATCCAAGAAGGAGTGAAGGGAGATCATGGCAAGGCCACATGCGTGAGATAGAGATGGGGGATCAACTCAATATCAACTACTTAATTCAACAGGCACAATTAAATCAAGAGGTCTTTCATACTAAGGTAATACACAAGATACAACTAAATATTAGACACAGCATATGCATACACACAAAAGCGGCACATGTCCGCGCCACCTCTGTCAATAAAGACCCTGTAAATGTGTAGAAAGAACTACTTATAAAAAACTGGTTTGGAAAAGAAGGGAAGAAAGAAACCGTTAGCACAAGCGCTTGCAACGTTCACATATAGTGACAAAGAAAACCTCATCTACCTTGATCAAGTGATTGATTCAAAACCCAGTGTCTCCTTGGCAAAGGTTGGAAAGCCAGTGACTCCGCATCAATGGCATCTGCAGATGGGCCATCTAGGAAAGAAGGGAGTGAAGAAACTAGTGAAGGTAGCAAGGGAGTCAACATAACTGATGAAGAGGCCACTCACCTCTGCGAAGGGTGTGTTGATGGAAAGATGACGCATGCAACATTTCCTGACAAACCTGACACATTGAAAGCTAAGACCCGCTCAAGAAGATTCACGTCGATATCGTCAGACCTATGAAAACCACGTCAAATGGAGGTGCCTCTACCTCCTAACCATTGTCAATAGCGCCACAAGCTACGTGATTGATATCTTTGCAAGAAAAAGAGGGAATCAACCAAGTACATCAAGAATTTCAAAGAAGAAGCAGAAAAGAAGATCAAAAGAAAACTGATAGAAATCGTCGCAGATAATGGAGGAGAGTTCAACAACAAAGTGATGAAAGAGTGGTGCTTGGAGCATTGGAATTCGACTCACCTTCACTATGCCGTATACACTACAACAGAATGAATCGAAATTTAAACAAACGGTCTAAAAGTATGTTAAGCTCTTCAAAACTCGAGACCGTTTTTGGGAGAAGCTGTGATGGCAGCAGCTTGCCTCATTAACCGTTCCCCAACCCGTACCAATGAAGAAGACGCTACGCTGCTTGAAAAGTTCGCCGGATCAGACCAGACTTTTCAAGGTTGAGGGGGTGGGGATGCCTTAGCACTCGTTTTGTTTCCCAAGCAGCAGCGGAACAAGGGCGATTTAACGCGCGGCGCTGCGCTTGTTGCTTATGAGCCGTTGGGTTACCGGCCGGTTGGATTTGAAAACAAACAAGCTGATCAGAAGCAAATCCGTCATCTTTTAACAAAGGGGTGATGGCGGCTGAATCAGAGAAGGGATAATTAAAGTTTGAAGGAGAGGTTCAAGAGTGGAAAGCCGACTTGGACTTACCTGATTATTCCACAGACTCGTCAAGCTCTGGTAGAAGTAAAGCGGATACGGCGGTGGATCATGAGGAATCTGAATCTGAGTCTGATGATAATGTTAGTTTTTACACTTCTGAGCGCGACAAATTTGAAGAAGAAGATAGATAAGAACCCCGCTCACCTACTGGTCGTCGTTCTGGTGGTTGTCGAGTACCAAACTTCTGTGAAAACCTGGATTAACCATACGAGACATCCCTTCAAAGGTCAACACGAAACAAGAAGAACCTGGAGAGTTTTGGACGGTCAAGCCATCAGCAAACGCCGCATCATGGAATGAAGATGATGATGAACCGAAAACTTACCATGAAGCAATGCAGAGGAAGGAACAGGATGAGTGGAGGAAAGCGATGGAGGAGGAGATGAAGAGCTTGGTTGAGATAGGAACGTGGAGGTTGGTGCCCCGACCAAAAGACAAGAAGATTATTAAATCAGGATGGGTATTCAAAACAAAGAGGCATGAAGTTGAAAATTTGGATAAACGCAACGCACGTTTTGTAGCAAAAGGATACTCGCAACAGCAGGTATTGATTATGACGAAAAGTTTGCCCCAGTCATCAAGCAAGCAACGTTAAGAGTAATGTTAGCGGTTGCTTGTCAAGAACATGAAGATACGCCAGTACGACGTTAAGACCGCGTTTTTGAATGGCAAGCTAGAACCTTGTTTTTTTTTGGGATCGGCGCCATGATTTGTCGTGGAAGAGAAAGAAGACTGGGTGTGTCTCTGCATGAAAAGTCATTATGGTCTTGTGCAGGCACCGTTGTGTTTCAATAATGACTTGAACACATTCCAAGTTGATGAAGAGAATTTTACGAGGTCTGCAGCGGATCCGTGTCTCTACTACAAGAGGAACGGGAAGGATCTCACCATGAAAGGCGTCTATGTTGACGGATATCATTGAGGCATTGACAAGCACGAAGGAATTGGATAGATCCGAGAAGAGATTCATGAGACGTTACCGTGGAACGCGAGCTGCAAATTTTTGATACGTGTTGGGGTGGCAATGTCGCTATGATCGTGTGAAAGGGAAGATTGTGGTGTCCCAGCAGAGGGACATCGAGAGTCACAAGCTGGAATTATTGAAAACCCTTTTGCATTACACCCCAATGGACGCTGTGAAGAAACTGTTGAAGACGATGAATGGACAGATATCGAAAACGAACAAAAAGGTCAAGGACACCGCCAATACACCATGAACCCCTACAGACGATATGCTGTGCAAGAGATGCATTGAGGTGACGCTTACGCGCTCCTCTCACCCGGAGAGAGTTGAGAAGGACTACACAGTCCCGGAACGCGTTCACGTGAATTTGGAGGGACCCATCAAGCAGAAGAGCTTGGGAGGGTTGCGTTACTTCATGGTGGTTGTGGACGCGTCAACGGGTTACTGCAACGCTTACATGCTCAAGGAAAAGAAGCAAGCGGTTCAGTACATCAAGCAGTACAAGAGAGAAGCCGAGGTACTCACAGGTCAACGGGTTGACGCGTTGAGATACTCGGAAAGGAACCCTGAGGAGATGGAACGACTTCGAGAAAAGCCGCATCTCCTCTACCTGTTGCAGATAACGGTGTTGAATACTTGTTGTTCACGGGGCTCAATTAAAACAAAGTTAAACGCACTTTTGCTCGAACAACGTTTTTGATTTATTTCGACTCAACACACGAGTCTTTAAATGCTCAAACAAAACAAACAGCTAAAGAGGAAAGACAACATAAAGGTAAACCTATCGGAGACGCGTACACTCACGCGTTAAACTCTCCATTACAAAGATTAACAAATCAGAAAGCCTTGACGGGAACAAAGAGAATAAAGGCTACAAGGGTATGTCCAATCACAAACAGGTAGAGTTATAATTAAATGGCATAAAGAAAATAAACCAATCAAGGAAGGTAAATCAAAGTGGGAAATTCAAATGAGTCCAGAGAGTGAATTAGAGGTCCAGTCGGCGCGTTCGCGCTCAACTCTACTGACGCGTAAATTCCAGAGCACTCTAGTGTTACGCC
The DNA here is from genome assembly GCA_025449115.1 of Chytridium lagenaria. NCBI lineage: Eukaryota > Fungi > Chytridiomycota > Chytridiomycetes > Chytridiales > Chytridiaceae > Chytridium > Chytridium lagenaria. The sequence goes on from JAHLKC010000096.1 coordinate 148,347, forward strand.
CGACGCCGCAGACTAATAGTGCGAGTGATCCTGACGCGTCCTGTAGGGGTTTATGGGCTCTTTGTAATTATAGTAATAAACTTAGTAAACTAATTATTGTATAATGAACTGGTGAACGAGGTCTCCAGAGGTGACGACTAATTAATACTGATGACAACTAACTTATTATTAATATAGCTTGGAACAATACATTATGATATGTGGGTGGCACTCCTAGCCTTAAGGTCTTCTGACCGTGCATCCCTCATTGTCCCAAAACAAAAACAGACTAAATAAACTACGGGCGGGGTTTAAAACATATTAAACTGACAACTTTTAACTTAAGGAATGAAGGCAAGAATTTAGACGGGGGCAACAATAGACTTAGACAAATTCAAATGCGGGTGAGTAAGCAAAATAGAAAGATGAAACCCAACATTCTCCCCCTCAGCTTTCTAAACGTGCAGTTTTACTCAACCACTTTAACCATCCCAAACTTAGCGCGTCATTCTTCAAACTGAGTTCGCGGTAATGCTTTAGGGTGCGATTGGATTCGCCAAAAAAACGTTATTTCGCTAAATTTTTGCTGAAAATCATGATTTTCTAAATTTGCTGTTTGGATTCATTTTTGATTTTCTAAAAGTGCGGAGGCAAATTCTTAAAATCATGTTTTCACAAATATGCTGTTTGGATTCAAAATTCGTTATTTCGCGAAATATGATTTCGCAAATAATCATTGATTAAAATCTTATTAACGAAATATATGTCGGGACTCGTTTTTCGTGAAATAAAGAACAAACGAACGTTACACGAACCGTCGGACTTCAGCTTTCCAACACTTTTTTCTTAAAAGCAATAATGGTTTAAGACGACGACGACGACATTCTCGTGAGCGCTGAATCCATCATCAGCGGTACTCCAGTGATCACAAACATTAACGCCGCGGGAGCCCCAATAGCTGTCAAGCAGGATGTCACAAACCAGAAGATGACGGCGTTTCGTCAAACGAAGAAAGCGAAAGTGACGGAAGAGAAACTGAAGAAAGAGAAAGTGTTGTCAGTTATAAGGGTTAAGGAAGAGAGTGGAAGGAAAAGGATCAAATGGACAGATAAGCAATCGGAGTTTCTATTGGAAGCAATGGTGAAAGAAAAGCAGTTGGGCAAAGGGACGGATGGGGGTGGGTTGAAGAATGATGCTTGGCAGCGCATCATGGTGGACCTCAATGCAAACTTTCGTCTGGAGTACTCTCTGGAACAGATTAAGAGTCACTTCAATCAAATGGTAAGAGGACTACCTTTCAGAATATGCTCGAATTTCATTCTTGCCAGTGATGCACTCGTGGTAGGTGGCCTTTTATCGAAGTACGCCTGATGGTACCAAGCTGCAATGAGGACAGTAGCGGACAGTAAAAGGACGAGGATATCGTCGTCCTCGGTCGGATCAGGTTCATCCTCTCGCGCACTAAAGTAATATGGATGGCGGATATGGCGGTTATAATAGTGTTGACGAGGGACATGGGCAGAGCGAGTTCGGGTAACTTGAGGCATTCTCTGGACGATTGTGTATGAAGGGATGTGTGACAAACTGTCGTTAATAAAGTGCGAATCCAAACAGCATTTTTACCAAATAATCTCCTTTATTTCACAAATTTATGACCACATTTACGAAATATTATTTCGGGCCTCCAGGTCTGAAATAATGATTTACTGAAATAACATTATTTCAGCTAATTTTTGAAATCATTATTTCGCCTGAAGCACCCCGAAATAATATTAGCGAAATAACGAAAAATCTGAATCCAAGCGCACCCTTAGTAAACAAATCTGCAGTTGTAACTTCGTGTTAAGGTATTCAACGCGTATCTTCTTCGCGTTAACTCTGTCTCTGATGACGTGAAACCTTCTGTTTACATGGCGAGAACTCTGTGAAATGATTGGCGTGCTGGCTAGCGCGTTTGCCGTCGTGTTGTCGCCATAAATGACTGGTGCGTCGTTAAACGAGTATCCTAGCTCCCCAGAAGTTGACTAACCAAATCATATGTGTAGGGGTTACGGGGCTCAATTGTAATTAAATTATAATTATTAATAAAGGGAATTAAACTATAAAGAATAGTGATGGAGTCTCCAGCGGTGACAGGGAGGTAATTACTACGAAACTTCCATATATTAATGTTAACTACTTTTCGCAATACATGTAGAGGGTGGGGATTTACACCAGAACTCATGACCCGTAAATCCCTCCAATTACGTATCATAAATAAAACATAAAGTAATAAGGTTAAAGGGATTAACGCTTCCTCAAATGGAATGAGGAGCTCAATAAACTGATCAACTCAAAACTTAAAATAACGCGTAAACAAATAGGTTCGGGGGAAAAATAACTTAGACAAAATAACGAATGTGGGTGAGAAAACAAAATAGAAAGATGAATAAACCCAACATTCTCCCCCTCAGCTTTCTAACCTTGCAGTTTTAATCAACCACTTTAACCATCCCAAACTTTGCTCGTAATTCTTCAAACTTCGTTCGCGGCAAAGCTTTCGTAAACAGTCTGCAGGTTGCTCTTCGTGTTCAGGTACTCCACGCGTATTTTCTTCGCGTTAACCCTATCTCGTATGACGTGGAACCTTCTATCCACGTGTCGCGAACTTTGCGATATTATCGGCGTGCTGGCGAGGGAATTTGCTGTCGTGTTGTCGCCGTAAATCACCGGAGGGTCATTAAACGTATAACCCAACTCCCCCAGAAGTTGGCTAACCCATATCATATGTGACGATGCTTCACTAAGTGAAACATATTCAGCTTCTGCGGTAGACTGAGCCGTCGTTGCTTGTTTCTTCGTTCCCCACACCACAGCTCCCCCGTTCAACGTGATCACAAAACCACTCGTTGACTTCATGTCGTCTGGATCCGTTCCCATGTCGGCGTCTGCATATCCCACCAATTCCAGCTTGTCCTTTCTAGTATACTGAATTCCCAATTGCTTCGTTTGCTGTAAGTATCCACAAGTTCGGTAAAGCGCATCCCAATGCGCTGGGTAAGGGTTCTCTTGAAACCTAGCGCTCATTCCAAGCGCGAATGCTATATCAGGTCGAGTTCCAATCATCGCATGCATTAAAGATCCAGTGTACTGTCGGTATCCTTGATTCTTCTCGTTCGTTTTCATTATCTCCCCTTCCATGTTCTTCAGGAGTTTCTTCACGGCGTCCATTGGAGTATAGTGTAAAAGAGTTTTCGGTAATTCCAGCTTTTGACCCATCGTTTCGATGTATCTCTGCTGGAACACCACAATCTTCCCTTTTACACGATCATACGACATTGCCACCCCAGGACGTATCGAAAACTTGATGCTCTTGTACCTCGGTAACGTCTCATGAATCGTTTTTCTGATCGATCTAATTCCTCCTTGCTCGTCGACGCTTCTATGATATCATCGACGTAGACTCCCTTCAAGGTGAGGTCCTTGCCGTTTCGCTTGTAATAAAGGCATGGATCCGCCGCTGACGAGTAAACTTCTCCTCGTCGACTTGGAACGTGTTCAAGTCGGTGTTGAAACACATTGGTGCTTGAACGAGTCCGTAGAGACTCTTCATGCACAGGCACACCCAGTCTTCCTTCCCTTCAACGACGAATCCTTCAGGCTGTTCAATATATATCTCATGATCTTCCAACTTCCCATTCAAAACGCGGTCTTGACGTCGTATTGTCGAATCTCCATGTTTTCTTGACAAGCGACCGCAAGCATCACTCTCAACGTCGCTTGCTTGATGACGGTGCGAATTTCTCGTCATAGTCGATTCCTTGTTTCTGCGAGTACCTTTAGCAACAAATCTCGCTTTTCGTTTATCGAGATTTCCCAACTCATCTCGCTTTGTTTTGTACACCCATCCTGATTTAATAATCTTTCTCCCTTTAGGTCGGGGAACCAACCTCCATGTTCCCATCTCAACCAAACTTTTCATTTCTTCCTCCATCGCTTTCCTCCACTCGTCCTTTCCTTCCTACCCATCGCTTCCTGGTAGGTCTTTGGTTCGTCGTCATCTTCTAACGATGCCGTGTTTGCTGATGGTCTAACCGTCCAAAACTCTCCAGGCTTCTTCTTGTTCCGTGATGACCTTCGAAGGGATGTTTCGTATGGCTCATCCAGGTCTTCACGGAAGTTTGGAACTCTTCTTCCACCAGATCGACGAACCGTAGGTGAGTGAGGTTCCTCTCTTTCTTCATCTTCATCGTCGTCGATCGGGTGTATGATAACTAACATTATCATCTTCTTCATCTTCAGAGTCTTCGTCGTTTACCGCCGTATCAAGTTCACTTCCACCAGAGCTTGACGAGTCTGTAGAGTAATCCGGTAAGTCTAGGTCGTTTTTCCATTCTTGAACCTCCCCTTCAAACTTTGATTCTCCCTTCTCTGCTTCCGCCGCCATTACTCCCTCGTTAAAAATCACTGACTTGCTTCTAACCAACTTATTCGTTTGTAGATCCCAAAGGCGATAGCCCAGCGGCTCATACCCAACGAGAGCACACCGTCGTGCGTTAAAGTCTCCCTTCTTTCGTTGCTGCTTGGGTATCAAGACAAGTGCCAGGCAACCCCAACCACGAAGTCTCGACAAGTCAGGTTTCACTCCAGCGAATCTCTCAAGCGGCGTTGCATCTTGTTCGTTCGTTCGGGTTGGTGATCGGTTAATGAGGTAAGCTGCAGCCATCACGCTTCACCCCAAAAACGCGTTTCGAGTTTTGAAGAACTTAACATGCTTTTAGACCTCA